>CAUYRT010099522.1:0-31547 GCA_963574885.1 Lepilemur ruficaudatus | reverse complement strand
TTAATTTCTTTCTTTCTATTTATAGTAGAGACGGGGTCTCACTCTTGCTCAGGTTGGTTTTGAACTCCTGACCTTGAGCGATCCGCCCGCCTCAGCCTCCCAGAGTGCTAGGATTACAGGCGTGAGCCACCGCGCCCGGCTGATTTCTCTTTTTAAAGGTAATTTCATACCTTTGTGATATATTCTAGTTTCTTCCTGGCCCCTAAATAGTCTTTATAGGAAAGAACTTGGGAAGATTGTTTAAAATTCCAAGTATTCAGAGAAAACAAGCTTAAATAACTCACTGTCACCCTCCTTTTAAACTCTTGGTCTTTCAGTTATTTAAATATATTGGCCCTTATAGGCCTAAGACATGTCAGAAAATGTTCCAAGTTCAAACCTTTTTTGTTTGTTTTACCCATTTCATCAACTGGTGTTTTTATTTTCAATCTAGTAACATTCTTATTTCCTGCTTGTTCTTCAGTAACATAGAAACTTAACCTACCAAGTTATTTCTTGTAATTCTTAGAACAGGCTGAGAATAAGATGCCATTCTGCCTAAAGTGAAGCTAGGAAATAGACTCTGGCTCACAGTGTGGGGTGTAAGTATAGAGCCCACATTCTAGTTTAGAAACTGCCCTGGGAACATTCTGCTCTAGACGACCAGTGGCTAGTGTTGCTTTTCCCGGTGTTAAAAAATGGACACAACTCATGTGATGTAGTGGCTGAGTTCATAGCTCAGGGGTTCTTAAGCTGGGATCTGTGGTATGCTTTAGGTATTCCATGAATCCCCCTGAAATTATATTAAAATATATTAGGTTCTCCAAAAGCATCAAAAAAAAAAAGCTCAAGAATCACTCTTTTTTTTTTTGAGGCAGAGTCTCACTCTGTTGCCCAGGCTAGAGTACAGTGGAATCATCATAGCTCACAGCAGCCTCAAACTCCTGGGCTCAAGTGATCCTCCTGCCTCAGCCTCCTGAGTAGCTGGGACTACAGGCGTGCACCACCACACCTGGCTAATTCTTCTATTTTTAGTAGAGAGGGGCTTTCATTCTTGCCCAGGCTGGTCTCAAACTCCTGACCTCAAGCGATCCTCTTACCTCAGCCTCCCAGAGTGCTGGGATTATAGGCATCAGCTACTGTGCCTGGGCAAAAACCACTATCTTCTAACTGATTTCTCTTACTTCCTTTTTTCTTTCCTCTTCCTACTTCCTCCATATATGTCTTACTTGTCAAATATCATCAACTAACTTTTCTCAGGTCCTTGATATCAGTGCCAGTTGCTATGTGGAAGGTGGATCTGAGCTACCTTTAAAAATAACCGTCACTATTTGAGATGACAGCAGCATGACCAGAATATGTGTGACCTTCAAAACCATAGTCATTACAACCTTAAACTGTGTGATGAAGGATAACTCAGGCAATTAAAGCATTCCAAGAATGCAAATTTCAGGATAATTCTTATATTCTGATTCAGTTTTGTGCAACCAGCTTTAAGAGAAATACTGTTAAACTGGCTCCTATCCAGAGAGCCACCACAATAGTGAGAGTGAATAAAAAACAATTTTACAAGAACTGGTTCCTCATAGCTGCATGGCTTTGTACATGCTGTTCCTCATGGAATAGGTCTGATGGCACCACCTCACAGAGCTCTTCTTCATCCTGCTGCCAGCCACAGTCTGAATTACATACCCCTTCTCTACTCCGAGGAATAGAAGCTTCATAAGCCCAGGGACCTCGTCTGTTTGGTTTGCTGTTGTAAATGCAGTGCTTAGCACAGTTCTGGCACAATTGGTTCTTTTTTTTTTTTTTTTTTTTTGAGAAAGAGTCTTACCCTGTTGCCCAGGCTAGAGTGCCGTGGCGTCAGCCTAGGTCACAGCAACCTCAAACTCCTGGGCTCAAGCGATCCTCCTGCCTCAGCCTCCCGAGTAGCTGAGACTACAGGCATGCACCACCATGCCCGGCTAATTTTTTCTATATATTTTTAGTCGGCCAATTAATTTCTTTCTATTTTTAGTAGAGACAGGGTCTCGCTCTTGCTCAGGCTGGTTTTGAACTCCTGACCTTGAGCCATCCTCCTGCCTCAGCCTCCCAGAGTGCTAGGATTACAGGCGTGAGCCACCATACCTGGCCACAATTGGTTCTTGGTAAATATTTGTTGAATGGATAGATTTGTCACATAACAGTCTGCATATATCTTGTTACAGCAGGTGGTCTACACTGGTTGTTATTGGGTTTTTACTCCTCTTTCTCCCTTTGATTGTGAGTTCCCTGAGAGCAGAGTGGGTGTCTTTATCTCACTATCCCACGAGGCTAGCTGTTGAATCAAATGAATAAGTGAGTAGAGCATTTGATCAAATGGATATGCAAGTGAATATACAAACAGACATGGAAAACAGATGACTCCAGGTAAAACATGATAGCTGCCTGTAAGCTGTTTCTAGGCTGTCCTGTAGAAGAAGGGTAAGACTGAGAATGACTCCAGAAGGCCAGTTTCAGGGAGGCAAATTCAGCTCAAAGCAAGGCAGGACGATTGCAGGGGCAAGTGGTAGAATGGACCAGCTCTGGTGATGGTGGGTTCCCATTGCCGAAGATGACCAGATAGCAGCCCTGCAACCCCAGGGCTATGGTAGAGTGCATTTCTGTCTCGGGCCAGTGCTGCCTGCAGGATGCTTTTAACTCCAAGATGTTCCGTTTCCTTGACCCAGGTTGCAGGGCGTCTCCACGTGGAAGTGAGGCGTGTTACAGGAGCTGTTCCAGAGCGAGTGGTGGAGGATGACTCTTCAGAGAACTCTAGCGAAAGTGGGAGCCTTGAAGTCGTAGACAGCAGTGGGGAAATCATTCACCGAGTCAAAAAACTGACATGCCGGGTGAGAGGACAGTGATCGGGAGGCTCATGTAAATGACCTTTTTCATGCAAAACCATTTTATAAAACATCTTTTATGAGAGGTTTTCATCCAGCATAATAAAAATTGAATTCTGTGACAACAGATACAATGATGGACAGTACTTTTTTTAAGAAGTAGAACTCACTTTCTAGTGATAGTTGTGTTAAATTGCAAAAGTATCTGTGTATTTGGCACTCCAGGAGCGTATGTTGCTTAGTGGATTATGTTTTTCTAGTAAAAGTTGCATCTATATTATAAATCTGTCATTATGAAGATGTTACAGGAATGTGTGCATTTGTTGCCAAGTTTATATGCTGTAGTTACGGAACTATGGTGCAGGTTTCGTCATACACAGGGCCCTTAGTGACATGGTGTCAAATATTTTCAGATGTCAAATGGATGACTGATTTATTTATTTCATTGCTTACTATTGTTTGAGGTGGCTGAAATAATAAAAGAATGGTTAATGTTTTCTTTTGGGGGATTTTATTTGCGTTTTTTTAAATTTCTTCAGGTAAAAATTAAAGAGGCAACTGGGCTGCCCTTAAACCTCTCAAATTTCGTCTTCTGTCAATATACATTCTGGGACCAGTGTGAGTCGACCGTGGCTGCCCCAGTGGTGGACCCAGAGTTGCCTTCACCACAGTCCAAGGATGCTCTGTACACGGTGACCTTCTCCCACTGTAAGGTACAGACACTGTTACAAAGTGAGCTATGTGGGGGGCAGCAGAGTTGGGTGCAGTTCAAAAATCCATTTTCCCCAAGATAATTTTTTTAAGCATAATATGTTTATTAGACCTTTTAACTTCAAAAATATACTTCATTACAAACTCAAATAATTTAGAAATATTTAAAGTAAAATCTGAAAGATCTCTACCAGCAATCTTATTATCCAGAGGTATAACCCACCGATGACAGTTTGTTACATATTTTAATAAGCTATTTTCTGTGCTCTACAACTTTCATATGTGTGTGATAAACATATTTATACACACACAAATGGACAGTGAACGTAGATACATGCTTTTGTGCCATGCACACCTAACTTTAAAAACGTTATACAAAACTGGGATCACATTATATATATTGCAGAATTGTGGGCATCTTAACATGTAAGTTGCTATAGAGATTTCTCATTATTTTTAATATAACATAGCATTCTAACATATCACATGAGTTTTTTAAAAAAATATAAAATGAGAATGGTGAATTTGTGGTCAATGTGGTTGCACCTACCTTGAGACATCACCTGCCCTTCTGGCTTTCCCATGGGACTACCAACAAGTCATTTCTGAAAGGCCAGCTCTCTTCCCTCTGTAACTTTGTTTTTCTTTGAATAATCCTTCAAAGATACTCAAGCCCCATTCTTTTGCAAATTGTGCCTGTTCTTTCTGATTCTACGCTTAGAAAACAAATCCATATCACCATCTATAAAATTTCACATAGGTAAGGGCTGTCGAGTATTTATTTTTCTGAAAACAAATAGCCTACATTTCTTACCCTGTATTCGCCATTCTGTTTCTCAAAATCTTTATTAATCATTTTTTTTTATCTCTGACTATTCTTTTAAGTATTTCCCATCTTCTTTTGAATCTACAAAGCTGCTTATTTACAAGGATGAAATCTGAATTTTAAGTGCATCCTGGTTAACAGCTGTTTTAATAAATACTAGTCCCAGAGCCCCTGGGTTCACTGTGTGACCTTGGAGTTTTTTCATCTCTAAAATGTGTAGATTGTACTTGATCAATGCGTTTCTTCTCCTTCTAAAATTCTGGGTCTGTCTCCAAATAAAATAAGTAAAAAAAAAAAAATAGAGAGTGTAAGGTTAAATCAATATAATATAGCACAGCTATTTCTAGAATTTAGAGGCATAGAGACATCTCCACCTGAGGTTCCACTGAGAGGCTGATGGAAAGAAAATCAGCTTGCTTCCTTCCCTACTGCATTGTTCTGCATTGCGCTATTCATTTCCTCTCAGTCATCTGTTTGCATTTTAGAATGAGGGATTGGGGTGGGAGAGCTTAAAAGCAAGAGCATAGCACCATGAAGGTAATCATGTAAAATTTAATTCTATTCTTAGTCTCCTAAGCCATGGCAAGGAATGATTTGCCGAATTAGTCCATGCCAGTTTAAAGTCAGAATGGTAGTGTGGGACTGAGAATGAACCAAGCATGAGAGAAGGTGGATTCAGCTTGGCAACTAACTAGCCCTGTGACTTTGGACAGGTTGCTTCTTCACTTCCCCTATTTGTGGGAAAAGGGGGTTGAATTAAATTACTTCACAATTTTCCTTCCAGATCTTTTATTCTGTGATTCTTTATGGCTTTCTGTAAAACATAAGAGATGGGTTTAAGGTTGAGATCAGGCCAATATACCCCGAAGTAAATCTATATGCAGTCGAAAAGTCAAAAGGAAATTTCACAGGCTCTTTGACGCATAATTCTTCCCCCACCCTGCCACTGGTTTATGCAACTCTGTTGAAGAAGAATAGATCAGTTACTAACAGAGCTATCAGTTGATCACTCATTCATTGACAACTTGTATCATTTATTCAGTGCTATATTAAACAGGGTATTGGAGGATAAATTATCTAATATCTCCAAGCCTCCTAATTTAAATGAAAATTACAAAATGTTTGAGACCCTATTTTTGAGATACAAAGGGTGCTTGACTTCTAATTTCCATTCTCTGTAGAGCAAGAACAGGTCATTCCTTTATTGACATGCATAAAATACATCACATTTTCTGTTCTGATGCTATAAATTCTATACGAATTCTCTAGACACATCATTTACGAGCATAAAGTATATCATAAACATACATAATTCTCATTGCACTTTCCTTCCTCCCGCTTATCCCAGGACTATGTGGTGAATGTAACAGAAGAATTCCTAGAGTTCATTTCAGATGGAGCACTGGCAATTGAAGTGTGGGGCCACCGGTGTGCTGGAAATGGTAGCTCCATCTGGGAGGTTGATTCTCTTCATGCTAAGACAAGAACACTGCATGACAGGTTTGTACTTGGCCATGAGCTTTGGACACAGGGTTAAGACTAGCACTTAGACAGTGATGAAGAATACAGGCTCTGAACCCTGGGACTGCTGCTCTTACTTTGGACAGGTTACTTAATCTCTCTGAGCCTGTTTTCTCTTTTGAAAAGTGAGAATGATAACAGAAACTACCAGACACCAGAGAAATTTGATAGGGAAAGGTAAGTGCTATCAACAAATGATACTGAGACAACTGTGTATCTGCATGGAAAAAAAAAAATCAATCTTGATCTTTACTTCACACTGTACACAGATGTTAATTTGAGATGGATCATAACCTTAAATGCAAAAGCTTATAGAAGAAAACATGATTTTGAGATCGTCACACATTCTCAGAAGAGCCACAGAAAGCAGTAACCATAGAAGAAAAAAAAATGTTATAGATTTAATCAAAATTAAAAGCATGTGCTCACCGAAAGACACCATTATGACAATGAATAGGCAAGCCACAATCTTGGGGGGGAAACTGGCAGTTTCTTTTAAAGTTGATCATTTCACCTCTTTGACCCAACAGTCCCATTCCTAGGTATTTACTCAAGAGAAATGAAAACTTAAGTCCCCAAAGTTGGACACAATGTTCATGGCAGGTTTATTCATGGTATCCACAGACAACCCAGATGTCCTTCATTGGGCGAATGGATAAGCAAATCGGTATTATTCATAAATAGAATATTACTCAACATTAAAAAAGAAAAGAAAAGAACCGTTGATATTCATTTGGATGACTCTCAAGAACATTGTGCTGAATGAAAGAAGCCAGATACAAGATAGTACATTCTGCGTGATTCCATTTATGTGAAGTTCCAGAACAGGCAAACCTAATCTCTGAGCTACACAGCTGCTGCCAGCGTGTGGGGATTGAATGGGAGGGATATGAACAAACTTCTGAGGTGGTGATGGGGTGGGTTACACAGGTATGTGCATTTGTCAAAACTCACTGAACTCTATGCTCGAGATCTGGGTATTTCATTGAATGTAAGTTATAACTCAGTAAAATAAATGAACTGATATTTAGGGTTGTTTTGAGAGTTAAGTAAGGAAATCATTTATGCAACATACATGGTGCAGAGCCTAGCTCATAGTAAGTGCCCAGTGAATGGTAGCTTATTACTATTACTAATAGTGTCCCTGGACGATGACATCGCTGCTTGTTGGGATGTTTTTTGCAGGTGGAACGAAGTAACTCGAAGAATAGAAATGTGGATCTCCATATTAGAATTGAATGAGTTAGGGGAATATGCTGCAGTGGAACTTCATCAGGCAAAAGATGTCAACACAGGAGGCATCTTTCAACTTAGACAGGTACCAAGTTTGATTTGGGTTTTTTGTGTGTGTGTTTTTCTCTGTCCCACAGTTACATTTTCTGGGAATTTTCTAACTATCTCTATCTTTGTTCCCTAATCCTCTTCCCTTCCTTTATCCCCTTCTTCCATCCCTCCCCATTATCATTCCTGGCACCCACATACCCCCACACCCCTCTGCAGGGTCATTCACGTAGAGTGCAAGTCACCATAAAACCTGTCCAGCATTCAGGGACACTGCCGCTGATGGTTGAAGCCATCTCGTCAGTATCCATTGGCTGCGTAACTGCCAGGTCCACCAAACTCCAAAGAGGGTTGGACAGTTACCAGGTAAGACAAACAGACTTGAAATGGTCTTGAACAAAGCTTGGTTAATGCAGAAGTGAAGGAGTTAATAATCTATGGTGAAGACCTCTTTGAAAATAGAGCAGAACTCCTTGCATTGACCATGTCTTCCCCCAATTCATATTTCCATCCACTGCCTTTTTTCTAGCTTTAAAATACTGTGTTTACTTAGTGTTGATTAATAATTTATTTATAAATACATGCATCTTAATGCTATACTATTTATTTACATCTGGCCCAAAATATGTTGGATATTTGGCGTTGCTGCCTGACTTGATCCACTTTTATTTGTATCATAAAATTGTTTCCATATGCTGTCATAATTAACCAGCTCTTTGAAAGCTTTGCTTTTTTTTGTATTTTTTCCAATTAAAAGTTGTCCTCATGATAATTTTTGTCCATTATATCTCCTATTCCTAAACTTTATGTTCTCATTTAAAAAATAAAAAGAAGAAAACCTCTATGGTACTCTGTGAAAATAATCTTTAAAATTAGGAACTTGTCCTGCAGTGGCCCAAAAGGATGTATGCTCCTCACAGAGTTCCCAGTTTACTACCGGATAGGAATGGGACATGGGGAAGAGTCAGACTGTCAGATCTGGCTCCCGCACTGCCATTTGTGATTGGAAACACTTCCCTTTCCCTTTTGTGACAGGCAGAAAACATTTCTCCTTTGTGGAGTCTGGGCATAAGCCTAGCCACTCTTGAAAGTGATTCCACGTCTATCTCAGTTTCCTTTTGACTTCATGACATTCAGTCAGACTCTTTTGAAAGCTAAAAATCAATGCACAGGCTATTGGGCTTTAAAGAAGACACCACTTGGTCAGACACAGCCTTTGTTCTTCAAGGCCAAAATTCACTCCAGCTCTAAACATCTGTCCATACTTCATTCAGTGTACGAATGAAGAGGCAAGGACAGGGGCTGCTCTGGTTTAGGAGGTTCTCCATCAGTCTTTTTCTTGTGTGTCTGCAGCCCATGGAGCAGGAAACGGGATCGTAGGTGTTCTCATACAAGTTCAGTCCCTCCCTTAGCCGTCAACTTCTGGGTGGCTGCAGGGCTTGTCATGAAGAGAACACTAGTTTTAGAGTCAGGAGACCTGCGTCCTTTAGCCTAGTTTGGCTTTACTAAATGGTTACCTTAACTGGGTAATTTAAACTTGAGTTCCTTTTTTTTCCCTCCAAAATGATGAGGTAGACTTAATAATTGTCCAAGGTCCCTCTCTGCAGTCAAATATTTGCATTTTTTAAACAACTCTCCTTCTGGGTTAAAACTGATTTTTGTCAAAATGTGAACCTTAAAATAGTAACCTTTCCCCAGTGCTGTAATGCTCTTTTAAGAGCATAGTACCAGCCATGCAAATTTGAACTGTGACTATTTTTTTTTCTTTCCTGCCATGTTCAAAGTCATGTCTGGCAATTTTGTTGTTGACATAGTAGAATTATTCTAATGCAATAGCTGAAGCCAATGCAGAATATGCTGATGTCACAACAGTTTTACATCATGAAAGTTCAGGCCAGTTTTCAGTTAATGGAAGTACTTCCTTAGTATAAAAATTAGTGACAAATTAGAGCTATTGGTTCTTATACATTACTAGGGAACATTAATTCAAGATAAATTACTTCAGGGTTGGGCTTCTATTTAGCAAGTCAGTCATCTAACTGATAGTTATGGTTACCACACTTTAAAAAAAAGTTTTTTTTGGCCGGGCGTGGTGGCTCACGCCTGTAATCCTAGCACTCTGGGAGGCTGAGGTGGAAAGATCGCTCAAGGTCAGGAGTTCGAAACCAGCCTGAGCAAGAGTGAGACCCTGTCTCTACTATAAATAGAAATAAATTAATTGGCCAACTTAAGATATATATAGGAAAAATGAGCCGGGCATGGTGGTGCGTCTACTCGGGAGGCTGAGGCAGAAGGATCGCTTGAGCCCAGGAGTTTGAGGTTGCTGTGAGCTAAGCTGATGCCACGGCACTCTAGCCTGGGCAACAGAGTAAGACTGTCTCAAAAAAGAATAAAAAATAAAAAGGAGATTCATGTCTTTTCTATGACTAAAAAAATTTAGTCATAAATATAAATTGAGGGTTTCCAGATTCTTGTTTCTAAGGAAAATTGTCTCAACCAAAAACCCTTTTGTTTTCAGCAGGCTGACCTAGTTTTGCTAAATGTTTTCACCAAAATTGTCACTTCATGTAGTTATTGTAAAATGTTGCCTTGTGTCTGGGACAGTTGTGATTTTCTCAAGTGATTGTTATGGTACCTAGAGTATACTGAGAGATCCTTATGTGCAAAATAGCACACTGTGCTTTTATGGCAACAGTGTAGTACAAGACCTTGTATGTACATAGCCTCAGGTTTCCTGGATTTTCCCTTGTGATGACTTCACCCATGAGAGTGGTGTGTTGCAGAGAAGGCAGCTGTGGTTAAACACTAAAGGCCTGGTTTCCAATCCTGACCCGCCACTGTCTGTGTGACCCTTGGGTTCAAGCATTTCATCCTTAGAGGCTTCAGTTGCCTCATCACTGAAACCAAGATTGGGCAAGAGAACCTCTAAAGTCCCTTGTGGTGTTGCCATTCTGTCTTCCTAAGCCCATCCCAAATCTCTGTCAAATAGCCTGCCCATAAGTAACATATCAGATGTCTGTTTGCATAACAATGGAGGAAGGCCTGGCCCAATGATGTTGGTTCCTATCCCCATCTAAGAGAGTTCTTTTTTTTTTTTTTTTTTTTTAAGCCAGTCAAATTTAGCAGGAAGGGGTTGTATACCAACTTTAGTGACACTAATGTTAATAAGTTCTGACAATCCGGTACCATCGGACCAGCCAAGGGTTTTTATTTTTAATGACTGCTTTCTTTATAAAAAAATTTATTTAAATTACAGACTAGTGAATTAAATCTGTTAAACCACTTTGAGCTTCAATTAAATGTTTTATTATGCTAATGTTATGTCCATTGTAATGTGTGTGTTAAGCTGAAAGAATTATTTTCCCTGTGTGCTGTTTGAGAAACAAAATGCATGTCCTTTGTGTTTATTTTTTTCCTACCAGAGAGATGATGAGGATGGTGATGATATGGATAGTTATCAGGTATTGCTACTGCTGTCAATCCTGTGGCATGGGGCACAGCTACTGCTAATTGCCAGCATTTGCAAAGCAGAGGCCAGGGAGGACGACCCTAGAGCAAGAATATGCAGTTTTTCACTTGCTTTTGATTTGCTTTATATGCAGTTGGATACAATACTATTTCTAAGACTTCCTTATCAGTTCAAAATTTGTAACCAGATACTGCCTTTTTGCTATGCCATCTCGAATTACTAGCTTATTGCTTATCAAGATCATTATCAATGTATTAAAAGTGGCGATGTTAAAAGTTGCACAGCTATCCATTCATGATCTTTTAGGTAGACTCTTTCCAGTGCTAAACTACACTTTGCTTCTTACATCCAAGAGGCTAGTATTGCTATAATATGCCATTTTACTTTAAAAGACTTTTGCTGATAGGAAAATTGAAGACATTTTATGCACATAACTTTGTTTTGTTTTGTTTAGCTAGTTTTCAAATATGTGCAAATGTGAAATTTTACCTAGTCAGCTGAGGGGCCTGTTCTCATGGATTAGGGGTAACATAGTCATGGTCAAAGCAGCAAACCAAGATGAAGGGTTCCTGGGATTAGTGCCCAGTGTTGTGCTGATTTTCCAGATTTTCAAAGCATGTCATCCCAGGGTGCCTTCCTATATGTAAAATGTGGGTACATTGCAATGAAAGCTTCCGAGGTCCTTAGGTATGTACTCTTAATATAATGTCTTAAGGCTTAGGCTAGAAGCAGGCAAGTCAAAGAGCATTTTGAATAGAATTGATGGATTTTCTTTTCCTACTCATAATTTTACTAAGAAAAAAACCCATGTAAACAAAAACAAACTTGAGGGGAAATATCAGTGTCCCTTGGATCTCAGCAATGCCATTGACTAACGTCCTGGGGCTGTTTGCGCGCTTCCTGCCACATTATTCACGGTGAAGTCCAACGGCTGCTTCTGGGATTTCTCAAAGCATGGCTGACTGCATGTTGGGTTTTTGCATGGGAGATTTTTGGTTAGCCTCGTGGTGGTGGTTGGAAGTAAAATCTCTGTGGCAAGTTTGAAAAGTTCTCTGCTGACCTATTCTTTGCATTTCAGGGAATATATGTTATCAGGCCATTGAATTATGAAAATGCCTGTCATTTTCCATTCCATTTGTTGTGACATGGTTTGGGATCTGTTCATGGTGTCCCTCTGTTTGGAATCACAAATCCTGCAATGAGTAGCCATGATTTAAATACACATGCAAGCACAGACACACAATGCGTTAAAAATCATTCAACAGCTGGTATAGTTTGAGCATGTCTTGCTTTAAGTATAATTATCCTTTTTGAGATCCTGGGGATCTGATTTCTGGATAGTGGCATCCTTGATCACCATGCGTTGTCACTGAGTTCTCTTTGCTTTCTTCTGTATTAATTACATAGTAGTGTTTAATGGCCTTTCCTAATGAAAAGTTTCCTAATCAATTTAAACATCTATTTGGAAAAAAAAAAAAAGGAAGAAAGAAAGAAATAGCTGTCTATGCACCCTACAGGAAAATATTGTCCCTCTTTGATGTCAGGAAGAAGACTTAAATTGTGTAAGAGAGAGGTGGTCAGATGCCCTCATTAAACGCCGAGACTACTTGGATGAACAGATTAAAAAAGTCAGCAATAAAAAAGGTATGTGAGATTAAACTCTTTTTCTGGGAGTAGCTTTTTTTAATTTTTGTTTATTTATTTATTTATTTTGAGACAGAGTCTCTGTTGCTCAGGCTAGAGTGATGTGGCGTCAGCCTAGCTTATAGCAACCTCAAACTCCGGGGCTCAAGTGATCCTCCTGCCTCAGCCTCCTGAGTAGCTGGGACTACAGGCATGCGCCACCATGCCCGGCTAATTTTTTCTATATGTTTTTAGTTGGCCAATTTCTTTCTATTTTTAGTAGAGACGGGGTCTCACTCTTGCTCAGGCTGGTTTTGAACTCCTGACCTTGAGCGATCCGCCTGCCTCAACCTCCCAGAGTGCTAGGATTACAGGCATGAGCCACTGCGCCTGGCCAATTTCTTTCTATTTTTAATAGCGACGGGTACCTTGTGCTTACTGAGGCTGGTCTTGAACTCTTGAGCTCAAGCAATCCTCCCACCTCAGCCTCCCAGAGTGCTAGGATTACAGGAATGAGCCACCACACCCGGCCCTGCGAGTAGCTTTTTTATTAATACTTCTACACAATGGTGATGGGCTGTTTTCTTCCCCTAGTTGGACAGTCGTATCTTAGTTTTTTGAACTTATAACAATTCTAGACATTAGTGAATCACATAGTACATATTTGGTTTTAAGAAGGCTCTAGATTTGAAAATAGCAAGTTTTCATAAAGCTCTTGGTTTATGTCATAAAACTGTGAC
Organism: Lepilemur ruficaudatus; assembly: GCA_963574885.1. Taxonomy (NCBI): domain Eukaryota; kingdom Metazoa; phylum Chordata; class Mammalia; order Primates; family Lepilemuridae; genus Lepilemur; species Lepilemur ruficaudatus. Next base: position 18,533 of record CAUYRT010099522.1, on the reverse strand, counting down.
ATTAAATGTCAAACTCAAATTTTGTTTTGATAAATGCAAATGTGACCAATATTGATCGGAGGTACTCCAGGGACCAGGACCTAGGACTTAGTGCAGCAGCTGAATGGTCACTTCTGAAACCACACCACTGGGCAGGCCAGCGGCCAGCCACTGTTGGGGCATAGCTGTGCACTCAGCTAGGTGAGGACGGCCCCTGCAGTTCTAGTCGCGGCCACCCAGCCCTGGGGTGGGTGCAGTTTGCTTATGCTGGCAATGGCCACTTGGATTCTAGAGTGGAAATCTGCGCTTAAAATCCTTAGTCTCTCATCCGGACTTCATGGTCCATTCGTTGTGGTTGGTTCTGCACCAAAGAACACGCCATGAATGTTAATCCATTTCATGTAAAAGCTAGCAAAAATTCCCCCTCACGAAAATGTCTTGGCTCAACGTGTGGTGTTGCTTTATGTTTGTGCTCAGACTGCTAATGAAAACTCACTTTGACTACACCCAGGGAGCCCCAGAATTGAGTTATGGGGAAGAGAATTTCAAACTATATCAAGTAAAATCTCTTTCATAATAAGCATGAAGGAAAAAAAATCAAGTTGGTTTTACAGGGTAAGGCATATGGTGTTTTTTAATCCTCTCTCTTTATAACATGGTGTATAGTTCTATAGAGCAATGGCACATCCATTATTGCATTTGATCCTCCCAACAAATGCATGAAGTAGACATGACTTATATGATCCCTGTTTGACAGATTAGGAGACTAAGGATCGTCTGTTGAATAACTTCCCCAAATTATAGAATCAGTAAAATGACTGAGCCTTCTTACTGCCGTTCCAAATACTCTTTCTAATATTCCTGGCTCCTGGTACCTTAAACTGGTGTCATAGCCACTTTTAGCTTCTGTGGATGCTCTTGCTTGAACTTCGAAGCCTCATACCCTTTTTTGCAACATTGTGGATGTTTAAGCCCTTATGGTTGTCACTGAGTGAAAATCTGTTTATTTTAAATTGAGAAATTTACTTTCTCTGGTTGGCACTGGTCCCCTCATTTTGTCCTGCAGAGAAGACGGAGGATGATGTGGAGCGGGAAGCGCGGCTTGTGGAGCAGTGGGTGGGGCTGACAGAGGAAAGGAATGCAGTGCTGGTGCCAGCGCCAGGCAGCGGGATTCCCGGGGCACCTGCCGACTGGTAAGGCTGCGCTTCCTAATGTGTGGGCATTGCCTGTGGCGAGAGCTATGCAAGTGACTTCCCAGGACTGTCACAGTAAATACCAACCAATTGAGCTGCTCTGGGAAGGGCCACCCATCTCTAGCGCTGCCTTTGCTTTTTTCCTTCCATACTGCAGGCAGCTTCCTCCCACAGGAAACCAGAGGGCATTGATTACCTGGCCAGGTAATCAATACCATACTCCTCTATTCTTCTGCATAAGCAACTTGGACATTGTTCCCTGATCCTTAGAAATTCTTTTATTTTGGATGGAAAGAAGGATGTTTCCGCAGTGTACCTGAAGAGCACAGAAAATATATCTCATTTGCCCTAGTACCTGCTTAGTATGGTAACTAGCGTAGAGTAAGCACTTAAGCACTATGTAAATAATGATCGATCAGTAGATGGATCAGTCAATCCTAGGTATTCTCCTGAGAAACAACCTGGTATCTAGACTGTGGAGTCAGATGGATCTGGATTTACTTTCCAGCTTGAGCTCTTAGGTATATTTCCTTAACTTCTCTGAGGCTTTACTCCTGATCTATTAATGGAGCTACCTTTTTGGTGGTAAAGGTGTGAGAATTAGAAAGAATGTATATAAAATGCCTTGTGTATTATAATATAATCTTGTATAATATAATGTATTCAAATACCTTTCATGCCCATTCATTAAGTGGTAGCTGCTACCGCTGCTTCCTATTCTCATTCTCATCCTTATTACAAGAATATGTCCTAGGCATTTAAGATAAATCAGATTTCCTTTGAAATGACCACAGAATGTACATGCCCAGATAGTCTTTTTTGAACAGACATTGAAACATTAGTGATATTATTTGTCTCTAATGATAAATGGAAATGTAATCAATTTCATGGTCTATTTTATGAAACTGAAAAATCTGAGTTTGCAGGCACATAATTTGTAACCCAGTGTTTCTCCCTGCAGATTCTGCTGTTGTGCTGGAATCCTGTAGGTCACATGCAGTATGTCTGCTGGGCGCTTCTCATGGACAGCCAGCAAATTCCCAAACTTGTTTTGTTCTGCAACAAGATAGTTCATTTCCTTTCCTCTGTCTCTCTCATTTGAGGTGTTTTCAAATTTCAGATTGTGAATGTTTGTAATATATCACTCCTGGGTCTCATACCTAGTTATTCTGACTCAGAAGAGAAAGGATGGGCCCAGGACTCTCTATTGTTTTTTTAATAAGAAAATACATTTTTTTTTTTTTTGAGACAGAGTCTTGCTGTGTTGCCCAGGCTGGAGTGCCATGGCATCAGTCAAGCTCACAGCAACCTCACACTCCTGGGCTCAAGTGAGCCTCCTGCCTCAGCCTCCCGGGTAGCTGGGACTACAGGCATGCACCACCATGCCCGGCTAATTTTTCTATTTTTACTAGAAACGGGGTCTGGCTCTTGCTCAGGCTGGTCTCAAACTTCTGACCTCAAGCCATCCTCACACCTCAGCTTCCCAGAGAGCTAGGATTACAGGTGTGAGCCACCATATCCAGACGAGCATTTGCATTTTGAAAAATGCCTCTTCATTCCAAGAGACCTCTTAAGTGATTGTGTTGCAGCTGGGCCAGTTTTTGATAGAACACTGCTCGGACTCTCCTGCATACAACCCTACCTCCTTTCATATGTCGTTCATTCTCTCCTTTGAGCTTTTAAAATACTGTCCCTGTTGTTTACTTCCTCTAGTCTCTGATCCTGCCCCTGTCGCCACTCTAACAACATCCTCCTTCCTTCTCCCTATTGCTAGAATTATTTTTAGAAAGGCTTCAAGTAACCTTTGTTTCAATGAATTACATGTAATTTATATAACTGGTAGTTCTTTTATATGTCATGTAATTCCCATGATTTATGTTAACAGGGAAGTCAAGAAATGTAAAAGTATTTCATTAGTAGAACTGGCATCTCCACAGTGGTTCTCCTCTGCTTCCAGGGCTCTGTGGCATTTTATCATCAAACAAGATATAAGATACGTATTTTGTTATGATTAAATTTTGTTATTAAATTTAGGATCCCACCTCCTGGAATGGAAACCCACATACCAGTTCTCTTCCTCGATTTGAATGGTAAGTAGAGAAAGTTTTAAGCCCAAAATGTGAAATCACTGGAAGAAAGATGTAGATATTTAATCAAAAAAAGAGCATACTTGGAGATTGAGAACTACACAGAGGAGCATTAAAGCAGTTGCTCTGAAACATTAATAGACATAGAAATTACCTGGGAAAGCAATCACCCCCAGACATTCTGGCTGTTTAGACTTGGACCTAGGGATCTGCACTTCCAACTAGTGCACTTCGCTCCCCTCCCTCAGTAGTTTCAATGCCAGAAATGACCACACTGTCACCCTGCATTAAGGGTTGCTCTTTAGTACGGCAATTAGGTCAAACCTAGGCAAGCCTAGAACAATGATGTGTTTTCGCAGTAGAGTCCCTTTCCAAAACGGAACCCCATGTGTAAAAAATAACAGCAGAGTTGATGAGTTTGGGGTAGGCAGGCTCCTGGCAGGCCCTTTGGCAGGGTCCTAGGACTCCTCAAAACACAACCTGAAAACTTCTGTTCTAGAGGGAGGACTAATAATGGATGAAGAATTTTTTCAAAGCCTGGAACTCACTGCCTTGTATGGTGGTGAGTTCCCTGTTGTTGGAGGTATATGAGCGAAGACTGGATGACCACTGGCAGATTTGGGAAGAGTCAGATTTAGACAAGGTGTAGGAAGAAGATGATCTTTATATTTCTCCCAAGTGGTCAGAACTTTGATTCTAAATTGATGATTTAACTGTTGAAATCTCTAATTTAGTACAAGTTATGTAAGTAGGAAAAAAACCGAACAGCAGGTTACAGGAGGTATTGACATCGGAAAGCAGCAAAATTCTAAGGTGTATTTAGTGAAAAGATTTGCTCTTAGGACCGCATATAGAGTATATTCATTCCATCTTATAGGAGCTTCACCAGGCAACTTTTTGGCTCCCATAGTTGTACTTTTAAAGAATAAAATATTATGAGTCTTAGAGTCTCTATTTCAACTGCAGGATAAGGAATAAAAGAAAAAATAGAAATGTATCATATATAAACCTTCATCTGTACAAAGCGTAGTTTAAAATTTTTGGTGTTTGCTTAATAACTGACTCTCCCCCCATTTGTTTTTCTGTGCCCTGGACTTGGTTAGCGGATGACCTCAGCGCCAGTGAACAGCTTGTTGGCCCCCATGCGTCGGGTGTGAACTCCATCCTGCCCAAGGAGCATGGCAGCCAGTTTTTCTACCTGCCCATCATAAAGCACAGTGACGATGAGGTAATTAACCCCCAGGGTTCTCTTAAAGGGCTTCAGATTAGCACACAAGCCTTGTGGGCCTATTGTCTTGTTAAACTGCTGTGGTTTGCTTTGGGGAAGAAGACTGGGGAATTAAAAAAAAAAAAATAGAACATTTGTGTTGTCATTCACAAAAGGTAAGGAAAGATATCTGTTTGATTGCACTGAGTTGGATTTATTTTCTTTCTCTAGGGTGTCACGTAAAACTGCTACACCTGAGTTGTGTCTTATTTCTATCTCTCCATCGTTCCCTGACTCCTAGGTTTCAGCCACAGCCTCTTGGGACTCCTCGGTGCATGATTCTGTTCACTTGAACAGAGTCACACCACAGAATGAAAGGATTTACCTGATTGTGAAAACCACAGTCCAACTCAGTCACCCGGCTGCGATGGAGTTAGTGTTAAGAAAGCGGATTGCCGCCAATATTTACAACAAACAGGTAGTAAGCGGGTCTGTTCTGCCACTGTGTCTGTGAGCTCAAAGCTTTCTCCTTCTCTTTATCACAAAGTAGTGTGTTGTGATGCTAATGCAGTGAATGTGCAAACTGTGACCACACTGGGCAAGTTGTAGTCTGATCCTCGCTTATGCAAGGTAGGGGGCAAGAGGCTGGCAGGGTTAGTAAATGTCCTCTGCTGAAGGACTATTCCACCTAGGCTAATTGGAGACCCACCATCCCAGCAGGCAGTGGAGCTGGGACTGTTTGGAAACTGGAAAAACCAAGACTGAGAAATTAAGTGTCAGTGACAAAACCAGGACAAAATGCAGACTCTAAATAAATCGCTTTCCTACCGCTTTGCCAGATCTCCTCTCAGAGGGGCTGTCAGCAAAACTGATCCTCCCCAGTGTTCTCCTCACATCCCAGAAAGCACTGATTAGACCCTGGGGAGATGAAAGGAAGGCGGCAGATGGGAGAGACAAGCAACCGCAGAAACCCAGAATGCGAGCACGTTCTGTAGTCTAACTCCTGAATGGCAGCTGGACATTAGTGTCCCTTAGGGTTGGAGACGGGGATTCTTGCGTTCAGGTTTTTTTTTGTTTGCTTTGCTAATCATTGTGTATATCAAAAACATAGTAATTTATAATGCTTTTACAATTTGTAAAAAAAATAGCTTACATTTATCACATAGCTTCATCCAGCTTTCTTTTTCTACCAGAGTTTCACACAGAGTTTGAAGAGGAGAATATCATTGAAAAATATATTTTATTCCTGTGGTGTAACCTATGAAATAGTATCCAATATACCAAAGGTAAGATTTATACTACTTTTTAAAATATCAGCATATAAGTAATGCAGAATGGGTTCATTCTCGAGAATTCTAAAGCATTTTCTCAGCGCATTTTTTTTTTTGAGAGAGTCTTGCTCCGTCACCCCAGCTAGAGTGCAATGGCATCATCATAGCTCACTGCAACCTCCAACTCCTGGGCTCAAGTGATCCTCCTGCCTCAGCCTCCCAAGGAGCTGGGACTATAAGGCGTGTGCTACCATGCCTGGCTAATTTTTCTATTTTTAGTAGAGACCAGATCTTGCTCTTGCTCAGGCTGGTCTCAAACTCCTGAGCTCAAGTGATCCCCTCACCTCAACCTCCTGGAGTGCTAGGATTACAGGTGTGAGCCACCATGCCTAGCCCTCACCACTTTTCCTGAAAACATTGTTCACATTAAAGTATTGTTATTTCCTGCCTGTCCCTATAGGCAACTGAGGAGATAGAGGACCGGGAAACACTGGCTCTCCTAGCAGCAAGGAGCGAAAACGAAGGCACGTCAGATGGGGAGACGTACATTGAGAAGTACACTCGTGGTGTGCTGCAAGTGGAAAACATCCTGAGTCTTGAACGGCTCCGGCAGGCAAGTAATTGAATATTTGGATCAGAAGATGAAATCACCAGCCTTCACCCCCAGTGGACAAGGATGAATTTATTGCCCAAACTCCTCTCTCAGTCTGTCAGAGAAGGAGCGCTTCAGTAGCCATCTCACTAAGGAAAGGACTCCAGCAAAATAGTAACAAAAGTTAAAATAATGGCTAACTTTTATTGAATATGTCCTACTTGCCAAGCACTGTGCCTGAGTAATTTAGATACATTATTTCATTTAAGCTTCAAGATAACCCTCGAAGGTAAGTACTATTGAAATCCCCATTTTCACATGAGGACATTGAGGCTGAGAGAAGTTCGCTAACTTGCCCAAGGTTACACAGCTGGGAAATGGTCCAAAGTCGAGTGTCAACCCAAATAGCTCGACTCCAAAGCCCACGTGCTTAACCGCGGGCTATTACTGTCTCCGTAGTACTTAGAACTGGCTTAACCTTTGAGGTGACAGCAAGATATTCAAGTGGAAATAATCCGCTAAGCAGTGGAACTGTAAGACGGGAGATGTCGTTTCATAGGAGCAATAGTTCACTTTAGGGAGAGCGTGTTGAGCACCAGGAGGAATACAATTGGTGTCTGTCTGAAAAATCTTCCCCTGGTGGAAATGCTTCCCACATTGCTGCGTGAGTAAAACACAAACAGAATCAAACTTCATTATCATTTTGCAAGTGAGATATAGAGTTAGAGGCATCTCTTCTAGGTTTTCTCAACATAAATGCCTTTCATTCAGCAGCTTTCCTGGTTTTATTCATGAAAAAAATGTTTTTGATAGATTGTTAAGCAAAAAATAATAATAAGTGGGTACGGTAAGATTTCAGGTTTTTTTTTTTTCTTTTTTTTATTTCAGCATATTATGGGTTTTTTTTTTTAATTTTTTATTTCAGCATAAGATTTCAGTTTTAGAAGTATATGTGTAGGACTGAAGTGTTCTTTACTTCTGTATTTTCTAAATCTTCCATAAATAAACATATGCTACTTTTTTCATCAGAAGAAAAAATAAGTGTTATTTTCAAATTATTATGCATTTATAGGCCGTCACAGTCAAAGAAGCACTCTCCACCAAAGCTCGGCACATTCGGAGAAGCCTCAGCACACCCAATGTTCATAATGTAAGTACACCCTGCCAAGGTGATGCCTCTTCTGTGACACGTTTCAGAAACTGAGATCAGGGATAGGGGGTTTACTTGGTGGTATAGCACGTGCGGCACTGGTGTCAGCACCCGGAAGCGTAGCCTGCTTCTCTGTGCAAGGGAAGCACACCAGGGAGCGCACTTGTGTGTTACATTGACTGAGCCTTTAGTTTTTCAGGTTATCTCCTTGAAAGAAGTTTCATAAGATATAAATTGAGTTTGGTTGGATAAAGGTGGTAGAGTCAGCTAGGAATCCTGGCAGCAGAGCCCCGGGGTGCTGGCTGCTCTTGAGTGAGTTTACATGCCTGTTCTAGCTGCCCGACGGGTCTTACCTGCTGCCATCCATGTGATAAGGAGCCAGGTACTCCACGTGGACACTCCTGCAGGCCCTTGCTTTTCCTTTTTCCATTTTGATTATCTTCCTGAACCAGTTAGTTCATGTAGAAAATCCAGTTGACAGAAACTGCTTCTAGAGGAAGGGGACGCTGTCACGGGGAGAAAGGACAGGTTAGTGCATGGACCACTTCAAAGCATCTCTTCCCAGAAGCATCAGAGTGACAGTAAGATCCTTCCAAGGAAAAGCACAGGATTATTTGCCTTCCTAATCTCCAGAATTGCGAGAAAATGATTAACAACATGGGGAACATTCACAAAAATTATCTTACAATCGACTACAGAGCAAATCCCAGCAGATAGCAGTAATCATCATCATACAGATTGCACTGTCCAACCACAATGTGTTTATTAGAAGTAGATAATAAGAGACTAAAACAGTTGTTGATTGAGAAACACTCTTCCAATGAACTCATGTATCAAAGAAAAGATCGTAATGGCAGTTAGGATGTATCTAGTACTAAATGAGAATAAAAGTGGTATGCATATCGATACTTGAGGGATGCAATTATAGTGGTGCTTATTATTAGAAATTATTAACCCTAAATTCCCTGTTATTCCATTCATACAGCAGAATACTACACAGTAGAGAAAATGAGAGTGAGCTGTTAGGAAATGTATAACTCTTATACTAAGAAGAGTAACAAATAATGAGGTAAACATCTAGCTTAAAAAACAAAAACTACCTATGAGGTCATCTAAAAAACTTTTATTTTGAAACTAAATCTAATCAAGACTCTAGATCTAACTACTAATATTTACAGAGAACAGAGGAAAATGTAAAATCTGTGCTGTGGGAAACTTTACAGAAAAAATGAAGTAGTTTTTTTAAACAAATTAAATGTATTTTTTTTTTTATTTCAATAGATTTACAGCATACAAGTGGTTTCTTGTTACATGGATGAATTATATAGTGGTTAAGTCAGCGTTTTTAGTGTACCATCACCCAAATAGTGTACGTTGTACCCGATAGGTAATTTTTGATCCCTCACCCCCTTTCACCCTCCCCCCTTCTGAGTCCCCAAAGTCCATTATACCACAGGTTAAATGTAAATGCAATAAAACTGTTTTTTGACAAATTAAATTTTGAGCAAATTAGATTTTAAGAAAAGGGAAAACTCACAGATTAAAAGAGACTTAAGGGATATATCAACCAATTGCAATATACAAACTATTTTGATCCTGATTCAAAATAAGCTATGAACATGTGTATGAGACATTTGAGCACCAACTGTATATTTGATAGTATTTAGGAATCACTTAATTTTTAAATATGTAATAATGGTATTGTGGTTACTATTTTTTAAAGGGGAAAGGGAGTTCCTTAACTTTTAGAGATTCATAGAAAAATGTTTATGGATAAAATCTTTCAAAGTTAGGAAAAAAAATTAGAATTCATTCAAATAAAGAAATAAATGTTAGCACAGATATATAATAAGTTCAAATAAGGAAATGATAAATATTAGAACAGAATTGTGTGAAATAGAGAACAAAGAATACACCAAACTGAAAAGTCCAGCTTGTAGTCAAATGGACTGACTTCCAGTTAAGATTGATTGGGGAAGAAAAGAATATGTGAGAAAACATACAAATATTATTTTGAATAAAAAGGGGAATATTACTATAGAGAGACAGAGATTTAGATATCATAAGAGTGAACCATGAATAATATTATGCCAATAAATATTAAAGCTTAAAAACATGGAAATTTCCTACAAAAACTGAATCAAGAAGAAATAGAAAACCTGAATACAGCTATCACCAAAAAGAAGGCCTAAACTAAAATAATAACTATATTTATTGATGCGAATACACAGAATCAAAAAATTGGGGCCAGGCGTAGTGGCTTATGCCTATAATCCCAGCACTTTGGGAGGCCAAGGCAGGAGGATTGCTTGAGGCCAGGAGTTTGAGACCAGGCAGGGCAACATAACAAGACCCCATCTCTAAAAAAATTTTTCTTAAAAAATTAGCCAGGCATGGTGGTGTGTGCCTGGAGTCCCAGCTACTTGGGAGGCTAAGGCAGGAGGATCACTTGAGCCCAGGAGTTTGAGGTTGCAGCGAACTATGAAAAGCAGCCTAGATGTCCGTTAATAGGAGGATGGAACAAATAAGTTGTTAGACTATGGAAGAAGACCATGTATAGTAAGATGCCACTATATGGAGTATAAAAATGTGTATAATAATACTATGTATTGTTTATGGGTCTGTACACATACAATTATATAAAACATGCATGGAAATAAGAAACTCCAAATTGAGGTAGTCATTACTCCTGTGGAGGGAAGAAAGAAAGAGGAATAGGAGAATGTCATACAGGCTTCAACTATATCTGTGACATTCTATGTCTTTAATAAAATTGTTAATATATCAATGACATTGATAAAACTATTTGTCTCTTATAGGCCTCTTCCAGTCGACCAGACCTTTCTGGCTTTGATGAAGATGATAAGGTGTGTGTCTGTGGGCATGGCTAGGTCATTAGTAGACTCTCAGTCTGAGAAGTTAGGAGATCTTGGTGTTTTTAAAATCTCTGGGCCTTACCTGGTTGATCCTGCCAGAAAAAAGAAAGAGAAAGAGAAGAAGAGAAAAGAAGAAAAAAGAAGAAAAAGGGAAAGGGGGAAGAAAAGAAGGAAGGGAGGGAGGGAAGGGAAGGAAGGGAAGAAAAAAGACCCCCAAAAGATCCAAAAAAAGCTCTGGACTTCCCACTTCAGTCTTAGGCAAGTCATTCTCTCCATTTCTAAGTTCACATGTTTGATGTGAAATTTCTGTGCACTTTCAGCTTTACACTATTACTTAGCATGCTACGTTCCACACCAGGATAATGCTACATATCATTGACTAGATATCCGTGTGTTTATGGGTCTAACTCTAAGTGATTGAAGAAGGAATTACATCCACCATAGCAAAATCAAAGTTATTTTGAATGGGTAAAACGGGATTTAAAATTAAGGACAGTTTGCAACATCATCTTATTCAGCAAATATTTCTTGAATACATATTATATATGAGCCTACTCTGCTAGATTAGCACAAATTATGTCCACAAGAAGTTTTAACTCTGGTCCTTAGAGGCAGCCAACTCCTGAGAAGTTGAAATAAGATTAAATAAGCTCATATCATATACAAGAGTTTTCTCCCTTTAGACTTTAGTCTTTAGACTGAAACATGATCTGCACTTTTCACCATGATCTCACAAAAATGAGCACTTCTCATCTCTGACGATAATCAACTCAAACAAAAGACTGACCCAGGACCTGCACTTGCCACCTCTCACAAAAATCAACTCCAACAAATGATTCTTAAAATAATGGTGAAAAGTGTTACCATTCTTAAAATAATGGTGAAATAACTCTTAAAATCTGGTTGTTTTAAAGGCTCTAGTAGCAACTTCTTGGAAATATCCAGTTAGCTGGGCCTGCCTTTAATATACCAATACCTTATGCTTGTTTCAAACTTTTAAATCATAGGTATAGGTAGAGTAACCACACCACCCAGTTTGCCTGGGACAGTCCTAGCTATGTCTGCTACCCAAGCAAAATTATTAATGGAACCATTTACTCTCAAAAGTGTTTCAGTTTGGTCTTTAAATTATCCAGCCACCCTAGATACCTGCAAAATTGATCAAATTGGCTGCCTCTGGGGAGGGAGGAGGATGAATGGAAACATAGTGGTTCAAAAGTGGGTTTTGGCCAGACATGGTGGCTCACTCCTGTAATCCTAGCATTCTGGGAGGCCAAGGCAGAAGGATTGCTTGAGGCCAGCCTGAGCAAGAGCGAGACCTCATCTTTACAAAAAATAGAAAACTTAGCCCAGCGTGGTGACACGTGCCTATAGTCCCAGCTACTTGGGAGGATGAGGCAGGAGAGTAGCTCAAGCCCAGGAGTTTAAGGTTGCTGTGAGCTATGATGACACCACTGCACTTCAGTCGGGGCAACAAAGCAAGACTGTCTCAAAAAAAAAAAAAAAAAAAATTAAAGTAGGTTTCACTTTATTTTTTATGATTTTATTAAATCTTGAGCAAATACAATAAAATATGAACATATATTCACTCTGGGTATACCTTGGATATAATGGTATTATAATTAAGCACTTTTCTGTATGTTTGAAATATTTCATAATAAAAATACAGAAGAGCATATACTGCCATTAAAAAATAGAAGAAACTCAAATCTGGGCTTCATTTCTTATTTTAGATTGACTTAATTACAGTTAACCTATATTTTTACCTTGTAGGGCTGGCCAGAGAACCAGTTAGACATGTCTGACTACAGCTCCAGTTACCAAGATGTAGCGTGTTATGGAACTTTACCCAGGGATTCACCTCGAAGGAGTAAAGAAGGTAGTGATGAGATTGTTTTGCAACATTATTTCTTTATAATTACTTAGAAAAGGCATAGAAAAAAAGTCTTTCATGGGTGGCTTATTATAAGATACATAGCTGAAATTCTAGTTAACTAGATGATTCAAAATAGTCCTCTTGAAGGAACACATCATATTTGCTTATTTGATTTCTTTTTGCTTTGTATCCAACTTATCCAAATAATGGTGGCCTTTTTGTATATCATTTTAGAATATCCAAATCATTTTTCATGCATCATTTCCTGAGTTTGAAGTCAGTTTTGAGACACAAATCATATTATGTTATTCTCTACCAGACAAATATCTACTTCTGTCGTGTTTTTGTACTCAAAGGATTTTTAAAAAATGTGACTCTAAATCAGTTTCAAAAATAATAACCTGAAATGAGTTTGATAAGTGGCAACATTATTAGCTAAATATCTAGTCTCCCAGTGCTTTGATGGGAACAGCATTCTTTGGTTATATAAATCAGCTCTCTTACCTTATAACCTTGTTTTACCTACTAAGTGCCCTGTACCAGTGAATTGGGGAGGGGGAAAGAGGCCAAAAAAGGTAAGAAATGAGTACAAGTGAGAAAAAAGAATTGTCCTTTCTTAATCATATAGAGGAGGGTGGCCTGAGAATAAAAGGAGCTTACAAGAAAATGTATATGACATTCATTGAGGATTAATTGAGCCTCTACTTGCTATCTTAAAATAAAACTGTGGAAATGAGAAACACAGAAAATAAGACATTAAATGTTAAATGCCAGAATGCACATACAGATAATAAGGGCTCTGAGAATTCAGAAATGGAAAATCAGTGTGAGTTGAAATTGGTGTGCTAAGTGGCACTTCATCTGGATCTTGAAAAGAGGATAGAAAATTTGGTTTCTCATTTCTTTCACGCTGACCTGCCCCTGAGTGTAACTCTTTGTGATTTCATAGGTTTATCTCTGTTCTTGCCTGCATCTGTTTTAATGCTTAGCCAAATATTAGCCTATGAATTTTATTCTACCAGATATTTCCATGGCTAGGTCGTTGCCTCAATTCCTGTGTGTTGGTTAAAGTTTTCTGTACCTGTAAACTCATGCCTTTTTGTCTTCCCCAGGTTGTACATCAGAGAATCCTCATGCCTTAACTGTCAGCCCTTTTAAAGCGTTCTCTCCCCAGCCGCCAAAGTTTTTCAAACCCCTAATGCCTGTAAAAGAGGAGCATAAGAAAAGGATAGCCCTTGAAGCAAGGCCTCTTCTAAGCCAGGAGGTAAATGCCTGACTTGTCTGGACTGTGCAGAATAGAACAGAATCATGTCGCCCGCAGAGAAGCAGCGATTTGCATTAACAAGTTGGATGTCGCATGTGGACACGCATGGGTCATCACTCCATGGGATCCCATTCTCAAATACCTCTTTCTCAAGCATGCAGGGTCGTGGTAGAATTTCCTGTTTGTTATTGTTGCTGTAGTTTTATTTCGTTGTGTTTATGGCTTTTTAAAGTATTTTTTTTATCTTTTTAAGTGAGACAGATGTTTTCTAGGTGTTTTGAAGATATTAAAAGCTTCTTATTTAATTTTTAATAGAACTAATTATGTTTTTGCCATAGAATCTGTGTATTCCTGTCAAGTTTCTCCAGTAGTTTAACTCTGGCCTGCAGAATTGGCTGCTGCGTTACTCACCTGTAATAAAAGTGTTACCGTTGCTTTTCTAACTTGCACGTACTTAATATGTATTTCGGCTGTCGTTGTCTTTTGTGTGTGATGCATCTGTGTGTCTTAACCTTTGCAGAGCATGCCTCCACCTCAGGCACATAACCCTGGCTGCATTGTGCCCTCAGGAAGCAATGGCAGCAGCATGCCAGTAGAACACAATAGCAAACGTGAGAAGAAGATTGTAAGTTCTGGAACCATTTCTGTCATATTGCCTGGTGGTGGGTTTAAGGCCCTTTCACAGACAATCATCCAAATGCTAGGATAAGACATGTATGGGGTCTCTGCTTTTAAAAAAAAAAAAAATGTGATCATTAGTAATGAAATTTTGCATGAACATGGCCATAACTTGTGCTTTTCCTATTTTGTTTTATTTATTTGTTTTTTACTTAGGATAAGTTTGCTTAGAAAAGGGGGGAAATGCACTTCTAATGATTCTGGTCTTTATAAAAAGTGTAACAAAGAGATCACTTTAACTAATACTGAAATCTTTCTAATGTGCCTATACATATTGCCCAGATTCTGAAGTTAATCTACCTAGAGGAATTGCACTTACTTGGAGTAAGTAATCATGCATTTAGCTGTGGGTGTGTTTGAGAGCTTTTTATGTTGCCTGATCTATTGCCAAGATAATTCTGTAGTTTGAGCTACACTCTAATTCATCAGCACCCATTATCACCATCTCCCTGTCTAGGGTAGCCCTTGGTAATTAGCTGGCGAAATATAGTCCAACCCTTTGGTGTCAGCCTTGCTTTCAGGATGGCTTATCTATATTTCACCACAGGTAGGTTGAAACTCTGTAAAATCTCATTCCCCAGCACTTGGTTATAAAATTACAAATTTGAGATACAGTTCTTAAAACACTGTAGACCAAGCATCTTAGATTATAAATTATACCTCAATGTATAAAAAAGCAATCTGTATATTCTCAAGCCTGGAAAGAATTCTTTAGTTTTGTGTCTCGGCTTTCGCTGTCTTGTGGCTTTCTGGGCTTTAAAAAAGTAAAGCCGGCTTGGGAAGAGAGGAAGCTGCTTGGTATTCGTGTCTGTGTATGATCCGCTCCATTGGTCAGAGTGTGGGGAGTCTCATTTCCCAGCAGCACCACATCAGAGCCATTCCAAAGGCTCATTAGTGTGAGATCCTTTAACAGTTCCAAAATATGCTGCTAACGCACGCTGTGTGAACACTAACTGCAACTTAATCCAGATATGCAGTCGGCCCTGCCTCTGCATGCGTGGGATGCTAGTGGATCTTAGGAAACGACCGTCACATTCCTCATGAGAGGAAAGAAGAAAACCACCGTTTTCCTTTTGTTCCTTTGTTTCTCTTTCCCTCTTATGCCTCCGGGTTCTCCCTGTCCCTCTACAGCAAAGCCCCGTCCTAGTTCCTGATGGAGAAGAAGCTGTACATCAGCAGCTGCTCTGTCATCTCTCCTAATCGTAATGCACTGTTGAGTCAAGTCACTTACCTGACCACCCCCTGCTCGATTAAAAAGAGTTGCAGGGTGGGCTAAAAAGGCCAGATGACTAGTTTGTTACCCCTTCAAATTCTCTGGCTCTGTGTGATTGGTTCTGTTTGTTGGCATGATACTTATCGCTGTGGTCACAGGCACTACATTGAAACCTATTATTGCAATATGTTTTGGTAAAACACCATCAGGAGACTGCTGGATCACCTTCCGGGCTACCAGGCAGGTGGTTTCACAGGTCACAGAGCTTGCCTTGTAGTTATTGTCTCCATTTTCCTTTTGATATTTTAAAATAAAACCCATCTCAGGACTTTCAGCTAGCAGAGGGTAGATTGGAACCAGATTCTCTTCATCCAGGAAGACTCAAGCAGCAGTTAGACCCAATGCGACTGCATGTACCATGAAGTACACTAGGTAGAATTTGATGGTGCTGTTTTTCTTGCTGGGGTCTTACTTGAAAGAGCTGCCTGTACTCTCCGTGGAAAATTGGCTCGCTGAACACTCTTCATCTCTGAGGCTATTGGACTGTTTAATTTATTCCACAGAGCAGTTTTTCAGGATGTTCTGGTAGAGTTTAAGTTCATTGCTTGTTTGACCTGAGGTTCTATTTTTTTATTTTTTTTTTTTCCTCCTCCTCTGTTGGCATGACCTGAGGTTCTAGTTCCTCTTTGGGAAACTTCAATTTTATTTCCTCTATTATAAATGGATATAAACTGTTTTCTTGCTTTGTGCCTAACTCTCTTTCTACTCTTGAAAAATCAGAGTGATTCAGTGGTTCATGCTGATCAGGAGAGGTTGAAATCATTCTCAGGAAGTAATACCAAGATTGTGTTCCTGTTATTTTTTTAACCCACCTAATTATCCTAGTAACTTCCATGATTGCATATAAAATATAGTAAATATGGCTGTGCTTGATTCTGAAATCTGTATTTTGTTGTGTGATCAATTTGGGAAGATATACCAATGTACTTCATGTCTAGTATAGATAAGATAAAGGTAATAATATGCCTTTGGAATCTATCTTTTTATGTCATGAAGCATAGAGGGTAACAAAAAGTCAGTGATTTTTCTTTCCCTCATAATCCATACTACTCTTCTCTTAGGGCTTGCATAGACAGAATGTGGTTTATTCCTTTTGTTTTACAGAAGAAGAAACAGAGGTCTAGAATTGTTGAGCAACTTGCTCAAGGTCTTACAGTTAATGAGAGCATAAGGACAGAGAGCCTCATCCTTCAGCATAATTGGAGGGACTCCAGTGACTTCAGGTGTTTCCAAAGATAGGGTAGTTCCAGTATGCCCTGCTGCTGCTCTTCTGACAAAGGACTGCCCTCCCCTCAGTACCATGGACAGAGGCACTGGGAGCCTTGGCTGATACAGTTCTGAAAACAGAGACTGTCTCTCTAGTAGGCAGCGCAAACCTGATTATAGTGGGAGTGGAAATTGCATTAATTAAGTGAAACTCCTTGCAAAGAGTCACTGTGTTAATGGTAGGTTTTGATCCCTTTTTAAAATCAAGGTGTTTTGTCTATAGGTAAATATCAGCTGCATAAGTTAAATCACAAAAATCAGATCATGAAGACTGTAGCTATAGAGAAGCTTGAGAACTTGACTCCCTGCTCCACTTTTAGGTAGGGTTTTAATTCTTTTTGTCCTTAAGACATTGTAGGAAGGTGCTTAGTTTAGTCTTCTTTAAGATACAATAAATGATGTTTCTGGGCCCGGTGCGGTGACTCACGTCTGTAATCCTAGCACTCTGGGAGGCCAAGGTGGGTGGATTGCTCAAGGTCAGGAGTTCGAAACCAGCCTGAGCAAGAGCAAGACCCCGTCTCTACTAAAAATAGAAATTAATTGGCCAACTAAAAAAAAAATGTATATATTAAAAAAAATTAGCCAGGCATGGTGGCACATACCTATAGTCCCAGCTACTTGGGAGGCTGAGGCAGAAGGATTGCCTGAGCCCAGGAGTTTGAGGTTGCTGTGACCTAGGCTGACGCCACGGCACTCACTCTAGCCCGGGCAACCGAGCCAGACTCTGTCTCAAAAAAAAAAAAAAAAAAAAAGATGTTTCTGGTATAAAAAGTCTATCTAACCAAAGTCCATCAACATATAGTTTAAGCCAAGAAGGTCCTTTCTTTTCTCCTTGTATGCAATTACTCAGTAACCTTTTGAGTTCCTTTTAAATGTTGGAAAATGTTTAATGTCTACTCAGTTTTCATTTTTCTGGAATAAGTTGTCCCTACTACTTCAGCCTTTCCCTTTGGGCTTTTGGATCATTTTTCCAAACTCTTTTAAGGGCATAACTGTGAACTCCTCCCTACTTGAACTTAATTTCTTAGAGTTTTGTAGACTCTTCAGTTTTACTAAGGTCATTCTCCTTTAGGAATAATTTTTTATCTTTGTAAGTTTAATAACTTTATACTTATTTCTATTCATTAAACTCATGATTACATATTTTATTCAGCAAAATTGTATTTTAGAGTGACAGGCCTTTCCTCGGTCTTGAGAAGAAATAACTTCAGGCATAAAAAGAGCCTCTATGTTACTAATTCTCATCTTCAAATTTGGTTTTCCTTGCAGCAAATAACTTTTTAGTAATTAATTATGTCATGTACTGTGGACTTGGAGAATTATGTTTCTTTGCCAGTTTAAATCAAAAGGAAATATAAGAGATACATTTGAAATTCAATTTTGAGTCTAAACATGGCAAGCAGAGAATCTAAAAAATTAGGCAAAGGCTACTGATTCGGACAATTCTGCCCGGTCTTTGTTCCATTGCCAACATCCCCCCCAACCCAGAGAAAGAACTCTCCACCCACCTGCTTTTTAATAGTACTTCTTAAATTTAGAATGTGGCTAAAGATAAGATGAGAAGAGATTAGTGTTGCCAAAAATTTTGTTTTGCTAATTTCAGGAACTTCATCACTGATATTTGATATTCACCTTTGATTAATAGCCACGGAATTAAGATTACTGATTCTAGCTGGATATGGTGGCTTATGTCTGTAATCCTAGTACTCTGGGAGGCCTAGGCGGGAGGATTGCTTGAGGTCAGGAGTTCAAGACCAGCCTCAACAAGATTGAGACCCCTTCTCTACTAAAACTAGAAAAAATTAGCCAGGTGTGTTAGCG
>CAUYRT010099519.1:0-45716 GCA_963574885.1 Lepilemur ruficaudatus | reverse complement strand
ACACTTTTCTAATTGTCTTCCTTTCTTCTTCCTAAACCTTTATCCTTCAATTTGGCATTTTACCTCTCAGACAAATTATTTTTCTTTTCACCACCAGCTTACATTACTTCAACTGGTTTTCTTACCCATCTCAATAATGTTTGCGGAAAAAAAATGGTGAGCAATAGGCATTCAATACATTCTCTTCTTCTACAGGGGAGATAATCTCAGCAAAGAGAGAAAGCAGGAGACACTCCAACCTCCCTTGAAAAACCTTTAAAGATAGACTGCATATTTTGTACAAACCTGGACCCTATCAGTTTATGGAGCATGATTTTCTTGAAAATGTCACCTAAACTATGGAACTTCTGAGTATAAAATAAAGATGTTTCGTGCTGAAATGAATCCATTCTGTGTAAATAATATAGCCACATACAATATTTAGAGTTCCCTGATGTTAATTTAAGCCAGAGTGCATCCTAAGGAGGCAAGGAAGGATACAACCACACTGGTAGTTCCAGACCTCTCCCTGCTCTGTCTGTGCTCTGTGATCAATTGTATTATTGAAGTATTATCAATGTTTGATAATGGGTTAAGATCCCTGATTCTTCTAAATCTGAGTTGCCAATCTGATCTATTGTGTCCCTTCATCATTCTAAGTGTAGCTTCCTTCCAGGATCCACATT
This sequence comes from Lepilemur ruficaudatus, assembly GCA_963574885.1. NCBI lineage: Eukaryota > Metazoa > Chordata > Mammalia > Primates > Lepilemuridae > Lepilemur > Lepilemur ruficaudatus. Next base: position 45,051 of record CAUYRT010099519.1, on the reverse strand, counting down.
AATTTATCTTGAGTATTACCATTAGGAGTTAGAACAGATCATTATAAATTGATCACATGCCAACATATTGAATAAAATGGTTATTAATTCACTATTCTGAAGGCTGTAGTTTAAATACTTGATTCCAGTAAAAACAAAATAAAACAAAACAAAACAAAACACTGAAGAATGTTGGACAACCCAAACACATCAGCCAGAACACAGGTCTGTGGCTACACATCAAATTACATTTATTGGGATAATCTTCTCTATATATTTGTTGGAAGGAAATCGAACCATAATTTAAAGAAAAGTATTTTAATAGTTTTCTTCCTCGTTAAAAGAACCAAAATGAGATACAAAAACAGAGGGAAAAATCTGCTCAGAAAATCCCTTACCAAACCTAGTAAAATTTATCTTCATTCTTAAATAAACTATTTGATATGGATTTTCAGGAAGGGTTTAATAGGAATTTTCTAAAGGAGCACACATAAATAGGAATCTTGCCTACTTGCTGATGCAGGCTTTGACAAATTAAAGAAAGATGGAAACACTCTCTTTTATACCAATTTGAGGTTTTTTTTGCTTACATGGAAGTAGAAAGGCTGTATTGACAAAATGAAGGCAGATGTGTGTTTAATTATGAAAAGAATTTTTTCCACTTCAAATTCAACTTAAAAATGAAGGTCTGTGAAATAAAATATGTTTCACTGAGGCATTTCTTCATGAATTATAAGATTTCAGACAATGTCCCATAGGGGAAAATATGTTTTCACCTTCCACAGGTGTACAAAGTCTTCAAAGGAGCATTATTTTCTAACAAATGAAAATATTTCTTTCTCCAACCAGCCTTGAAAATGTTACTCCTGGGAATAAAAAACTTTTCTATAATTCCAGGCCCTTGTTCAGGATCCATTATGTCAAAGGCAGATTAAAATATTTCATTTTCCCATCTGTGAATTTTGTATTTCACTGCTTGTGGTAACTCCTTCTTTTCTCCTCTAAGACAAAGAGATATTTCATTTTAATGATGATTATAGTTAATTATTATCCTCATGTGACTAAAAAGGTAATAAGAGGAATGTTGTATTTTATCATTTAGAAATTATGTTCAGAACATATTAGTATGTGCTCGTATTAGTCAAATGCAGCACTATTGGTTGTTAAATTTAATTTAAAAATTAGTTTAAGTTTTTATGTATACTACAACCCAATTAAACACGTTTGTTATTGCTTAGATTCATATAAACCATAAGTCAAATTATGTCCCTCAATGTATATAATGATTATAACAAAACTCTGAGTATTATGGTCTATACAATGAATGTTTATTGTCTCTGTGTACATTAGTGTGTATGATGCAAAAGTAATACTAGTAAAAATGGAAAATTAACTACAGCTTTTTTATTCAAAAACTACTTAATTTCGTTAATTGATATTGAAACATAGAAAAATTTGAACAGAAGTTAGATAGAAAGTATATGACATTTCCTATGTGAACAACTAAACTTTAAGTAACATCATTGAACAATATACATAAATAGATAGCAAAGTATAGAGATTAAACTTTAACTTAGAAATAATCTAAATATTTAGAGAAACTCGTAGCTGGACGTGGTGGTGCATGCCTGTCTTCCCAGCTACTCAGGACACTGAGGCAGAAGAATTGCTCGAGCCCAGAAGTTTGAGGTTGCCGTGAGCTAGGCTGATGCCACGGCACTGTAGCCCGGGCAACAGAGTGAGACGCTGTCTCAAAATATGTTTATATATTAAGAGAAACTCGTATATGTTTACATAAGCACACACAAACACATGTACACATGTAAACTATAGCTGAGCGTTGCAGTCTCAACTCTGAATCTTAATAATATATATTAACAACATAATATCAAGTGGAAAAAAGTGAATTTCAGTAGCCATTACATACAGCATACCTTTTAAAAATTAAAACAACTAATAATCTATGTCAAATACTTCAGCTACTAAGATGCAGGAAAATATTAACACATTGGGGGAATGTTTGAAGAAAAGTACATGCCACAAATGTACAGCCCAGTGAGCTTTCACAAAATAAACACACTCTTATAACCAACACTCAGATCAAACAGAGCTCTAAGAGTAACATAGAAATCTCCCTTCTGTTTTCTTTCAGTTATTATTTCCCACTTCCATCATCAGGGTAATCACTTATCCTAACTATAAAACGTCATAGACTAGTTATTGCCTGGTTTTGTAATTTATGTAACTGAAAACATATAGTATATATTCTAGTGCCTGATTTCTTTTGTTCAGCATTAGGTTTGGGGATTAATCCATGTTTTCAAGATGTAATTATAAAGGGTTAATTATTCCTACTGTATAGTTTTATTGTGTGAATATATTTACCTATTATACTGTGAATAGGCCTTTACATAGTTTCCAATTTGAACCTATTACAAATAATGCCAGTACAAGTAATGCTAGTACTTGTCTTTCAGTAAACATGTGTACACATTTATGTTAGGTACATGCCTAGGAGAGCAATTATTGAGTCATAGGGTCTGCATATGTTCGACTTTAAGAGATCCTGCCAAACAGTTTTCCAAAAATTCTTGTAGCAGTTTACAATATCACACTCCACTATCATGCCTCATACTTGTGCCAACATATTATTTTCCGTCTTTGTTTTTTTCATTGTAGCCATTCTCGTATGTGTCTAATGGACAAAATTTGGGGGTTTTCAGTTGTATTCCTTTTAATTTGCATTCACTGATAAACTTGAATTCTATGTAATATTTAATATCCATTGGATACTCTTTTGTGAATTGAACATGCAAATCTTCTGCCATTTTCTCTATTGCATTTCTTTTTCTTATTGATTTGTTTTTCTATATCCAGTTATGAATCTTTTGTCATATATATGTATACATATATATTCGTGTATCCCAAACACTTAAACTCTACTGTTGCCTATTCATGCAACACAATGGCACTTCTAAGTAATAAAAAGTCTTATCTTTAATGTAGTCCTACTTGCGAATTTTTCTTTTATGGTTATTGACTTATCTTATTTGTTTAAGAAGTATTTTTCTCCTATAAAGTCACATGTTGATTTGCACCATTTTCTGTAAATATTACCCTATGAACCAGCAATCCCACTTACTCAGTATATATCTAAAAGAAATGAAATGATCCAAGTACTAACCAGGATCGACCCTGCTTAGCTTCTGAGATGAGACTAGATCGAACGTGTTCAGGCTGGTACAGCTGTAAGCAATAACAGCAACAATAAAAATAAATGAATGGACCTGATCAAATTAAAAAGCTTCTGCACAGCCAAAGAAACCGTCACGAGAGCAAACAGACAACCTACAGAATGGGAGAAAATATTTGCATGTTACATATCTGATAAAAGGCTAATAACTAGAATCTATGTAGAACTCAGGAAAGTCAGAAAGAAAGAATCAAACAACCCCATTAAAAAGTGGGAAAAAGGTATGAGCAGAAACTTTCCAAAAGAAGACAGAATAATGGCCAACGAATACATGAAAAAATGTTCAACATCTCTAATGATTAGGGAAATGCAAATCAAAACCACAATGAGATATCACTTAACTCCAGGGAGAATGGCTTTTATCAAAGGTCCCAAAACAATAAATGTTGGCATGGATGCCAAGAGGTAGGAACATTCATACACTGCTGGGGGGACTGCAAACTAGTACAACCTCTGAAGAAAGTAGTACCTCAAAGAGCTACAATTGGAACTACCATTTGATCCAGCAATCCCATTACTGAGTATCTACTCAAAGGAAAAAAAGACATTCTATAAAAAAGACATCTGCACTAGAATGTTAATAGCAGCACAATTCACAATTGCAAAGATGTGGAATCAACCCAAGTGCCCATCAATACATGAATGGATTAATAAAATGTGATATATGTATACCATGGAGTACTACTCAGCCACAAGAAACAATGGTGATCTAGCACCTCTTGTATTATCCTGGATAGACCTGGAGCCCATTCTACTAAGTGAAGTATCCCAAGAATGGAAAAACAAGCACAACATGCACTCACCATCAAACTGTAATTAATGGATCCACACTTATGTGTACATATAGTAGTAACGTTCATTGGGTGTTGGGCAGGTGGGAGGGGGAGGTGGGGATGAGTATATTCACATCTAATGGGTGCAGTGCACACTGTCTGGGAGATGGACATGCTTGAAGCTCTGACTCGGGTGGGGGAAAGGCAATATATGTGGCCTAAACATTCATACCCCTGTAGTATGTTGAAATAAAAAAATGTATTAAAAAACAAGAAATGAAATCAGTTTGTCAGACATCTGAATACTCATGTATATTGCAGTGCTGTTCAAGATATGAAATCAACCTAAATTTCCATCTACAGATGAATTGATAAAGAAAATGTGGCATACATATATAATGGAATATCATAAAACAGAATGAAATCCTGTCATTTGCAGAAACACGGATGAACTTGGAAGGCATTACGTTAAGTGAAATAAGTCAGGCACAGAAAGACAAATATTGCATGATATCATTTGTGTAGAATCTAAAAACTTTGATTGCATAGTAGAGTTTAAAATAATGGTTACCATAGGGCACAGGGAGAGATTGGTCAATGGGTACAAAGTTATAACTAAATAGGAAGAATTAGTTTTGGTCTCCTATTATACAGTAGAATGACTGTAGCAGACTCCAGTGTAGTGTATATTTCAGGATAGCTAGAAGAGAAGATTTTGAATGTTGTTAGCACAAAGAAATTATAAATATTTAAAGTGATGGATATGGTAATTACCCCAATGTGATCATTATACTATGTATACATGCATTGAAACATCACCTTGCACCCCATAAATATGTATAATTATGTGTCAGTTATAAATAATTTATAAAAAGCTAAAAACATACCTTTCATCTTACATATACATCTATCAATGTGTATGGCCAAGGTAGGAGATACCTTTTCTGCCACTTGAATATCCAAATGATCTGCCACCACCATTTATTGAAAATATCAACCATTTAGCCACTGCATATTGTCTTGTGTTCTGAGTGGTGAGTGATAAGTGTTATTTATATTGTTGAAAATCATGATATTTAAGAATCAATTAAATAAAGATAGACTATGAATGGACCAATGAAAAAAGTGTATAAAGAACCAAGGATATGTTTAATCCAATTCTGATTAACTAACATTTAATAAATAATGAAAAAATAAAATTAAAAATAAAGAACATACGTAGGTCAGAACCATAAAATCATGATTCTTGTGTCAGACAGTGTCAGGAAAGCAGAATCACATTAAATATCTGAAATTCCCCTGAATATAGGGAATTTAATTTAGGGAATTGTTTCTGCAAATGATGGAGAAGTGAAAAGGCAAAGAGTCTCTTACTTTCTGGGTTTTTGCTGTACTCAGAATTATTAACTGCAGAAAGCAGCTTCTATCCATTGGGCTAGGGGAAAAAAATCTAGAGTTCAGACTGATTAGCAAGGCTATGACCTAGTCACCAGTGGTACATTACGGGCCCAGTGAGGCTAGTTCTAAATGTGCCTATTGATATTGGAAGCTGCAAGGAACTGTTGAAATTCTGGTAAGTTGCCATTGCAGCCAGAAAACAGAAATACAGTGTCTTCTCCTCTTCCCTTGCTTTCCAATCTGTCTTCAGTGTCCCTTATTGGCAGAATATAACAGAAAGTCAACTAGCAAAGAACTGATGTTTGTATAGTTCTCAGCTTCAGCTGGAGAAAGCAAAGTACAGCAGAATAGATTTGGAGCTGTGAGGCAATAGATTAATAATGAACAATGTAAAACAAATTTGAATATTAAAAAGTACTATATTATTTCATTCACATTTAGACTTAGATTTAAATTTAAATTAAACACGATGTTTATTAAGGCTTACGTCTTAATAACATCAAAATAAGTTATTTCATTCAGAGCATGTTTATATTTGTTTATATGACACTGAATGTTACATATTTTTCAATGTTATATTGTTGAAAAAGACATTTTAAATTATTTTTTTATGGATTTTTGTAATACACATATATTGTTTAAGGTTGATGAAATGTCTTAGTTAAATGGAAACACTTTTATAATCTTTATAACACTTTTACATTATAAAATTGTTTCCATTTTCTAGGTGTGCTGTTGTTCATTACGTAAATATTACTCTGCCTCTATCTTCTTCTTCCGATATCTATTATCAAACTTTGTGAAATGGTCACAACTGTCATCTCAATATGTCAAAATATTATTTCAGCCACTTCCTCTAGCTTACCTACTTCTTTTAAAATTGTATTCTCACATATATTTCTCATTAGACATAAACAAAATTAAAATTTTTGTGATAATTTATAAATCAAAAAATGTATGTATTAGCCCATTTAGAGAATAATATGGGAACAAATAAAAGTCCTCATTTGAATTCTATTGTTTTTATATGTGTAGCCCTAAAAAATGATTAAGCATTTATTTTAGAATGCGTTATAAGCTTATGGAGACTACATATAGCCAACTGGGAGAATGTAAAAACACAACAGAAAACTATGATTTCTGCCTATATTTACATATCAGTTATGTTGACTTCCCAATAGAAGAATGAGTTAATACAATAAAACCAATCTATAAAGGTAAGTGTCTAGCATCATCTAAGCCAAAAAATATCATCAGTTAGCTATATTTTCTCCTACATTTATTGATTTGCTGTCATTGAAATGTATAGGCACAAATTAAGCTTTAAGAAGAGATAAAGAAAAAGAAGAGCAAGAATGAATTATGGATAGACGCTTATTTTTCAGATCTTCTCCCCTACATCTGTCTTAAAAAATAGTAGTTCTCACATTATCATAGAATAAATTAAGGTCTGATTATAATGCCTTAACCGTTTTAGATCTCATTAAGACAAGTAATAAAATGATTACTAATCTAAGCCATTGTAAAAAATTAAAAATTGACATTGCTAGAAAATATTAGTTTTTCTTTCTCTTTGTTGTTATGATTGTGTATGCATTTTTAGAAAAGAAAATATATTAAACTATCTATTTGATGGTTTCTGATGTAGAAAATACGATTTCTCAGATGTACTTCTAACATTTTAATTGTTGAATTTGTGTTGATGCCCAACTCATCAGATAATGCTGATAACCAAAGTGCTAATCAAGATGATAAATTAGGAATAGTCATAAATTCTAGTATACTTTAACCAAAAAGCTCTTATTGATAAGACTAATAAGCCACTAGGTGAAAAATCCTTTTCACTTTTTTACTGCTGCTCTTCTTTCACTCTTGAAATAGCTGTTAACAGTCAAAGGCTGTCAGCCATAGGAAGAAGGGAGAGGAAATCACTGTGGAGTTAGATTGCACCTGCCAAGCAGGTTCCCATGGTAGCTGGCTGCTAAAGTGAGATCTCAGGCACAGAACATGACAAAGCTTCTACATTAACATTCTTTACAATCTGGAAAAGAATAAAAAGCACAGGTGATTCCATATAATTTCCAGAAAGGGATAGATTAATGCCTGGAACGAGTTAAAACTTGAGAAAATGGAAGTGAACTCTATTTTCTTATAAAAGTTTCTACTTCAACTTGTTAAACTTGAGTTTAGGTCATGAAAATAGAGTTATAGTAAAACAATGACAAACAAACACACGTGCATACACGTATACATATGTGTTAAGTATGTATATTTAATATACAATATGTGTAAATAATAAATAAACTAAAGGCAATATAGATTTAAAATTTATATTTATTACAGCTTTTTAAATCTGTGATGATCTCTAAATCAAGTCTTGTCAGACTCTCTCTTGAACTAATGGAAGTAAACAGCCATCTAACAAACTGTGTAGAACACTTTGACTTTATCAATTTCTTCCCTGGTGTTTACCTCTTTTGTCAAGTAGCCATATCCTCAAACTATATTGTTGAACTTTGCATCTACTTCAATATACTTATTGACAGGAAATAATATTATCATTTAGAATACTGACAATAACAAGAAATGAGAGCTGAGAACTAAAAAGAAAACAATACAAATATATTAATTAAAAATGAATGATGAGGAACTCTAGGAGAACTTATTTAGATCAAGAGTTGGCAGTTCTTCAGGTCTTCTAGGTCCCTAAGACATCATTTAATTTATCACTGTATAGTAATTTATTTGAATGAGATATATTTTTGAATCATAGAATTCATTTAACTTGTACAGTAGTAATAATACTAGTTAATATTTATTGACTGATTGCAAGATGTCAGACACTGTTCTGGGTGCTCTTTTCCTGTTAGCGATTCTGTAGTATTTAAAAGAACACTGGGAATTTGGCTCAAATAATCTTCAACCATAGTAACAACTCTTTGCGTGAGGTTTATTGGCATTCCCATTTAGAGTAGAGAAAACTAATATAAATAAAAGTTAAATTGTTCAAGATAATATCACTTATAGATAGAAAAAGCAAGGTGTTGAATCAAAAGAACATAGTTTGAAAGAATATTTAACCTCTGGATTAAACTGGAGATTGAAATGTAGTTAAAATAAAATGCAGTTTATTTCATTTTCTGAAAATTAATTTAAATGAAAGTGTTCATACATCACAAAAGATACATTACTCTATTTTCATTATTGGAATGCACACAAACTCGCATACACACAAAATCTGCTAAAGATTACTTTAAAAAGGAAAGTCCATAAAACATAGTTATAGATACAATCTTAATTAGAGTCTTGGGACTCCTTTTAGGTGTTTTCAGTCTGTGATTGTAGTCTATCCAAGCCTTCAAAATGATACCTATTATCATTTCTGCTCTGGCCATTCATTCATTGAGGTATTCTTTCATTCAAAACTAATTATTAAATTATCAAATAATTATATACACTAGGTGTTAAGAACCATTTGGATTTAAAAAATTAATGCCAAAGTCTCTATCCTCAAAGATTTCATAGTCTACTTGAGAAAGTCAAATTAACAGATAAATTTAGTTCTGTATGGAGTATTAAAGGGAACAAGAAAAAGAATACATAACCAAGCCTGAACATGTCGGAGAAGGGGGACGCTGAGAACTTCTTTCTCTAGGATCTGGTATTTGATCTGAGTCATAAAGGGTAAATAAATGTTAACCAGATCAAATATGATTGGAAAGAAGAAAACACTTTCTAGGAAGAGGGGGATGCAAAAACATGGGAGCCAGGAACATAATTTTCTTGGAGTCAGTGGTATGAAGTAGAGACTAGCAAGAAATGAGAGTTGGAGTTTAACAAGGATCCTTGAAAATCATGTTAAATTGTTTGCTATTCGTTCTGTAAGTGAGAAGGTCTCTGTGGACAAATTAGACACAGAAGTTATACAGGTTGATTTGAAATTTGAGAGGTTCACTTTGAAACCTGTGTGGAGAAAGAATTTGGGGGAAGCAAAACTGGAAGCAGAGAAACTAGTTAAGGTGTTTGTCATAGACGTCAAAGATGAATTCATGAAGAAATAAACTAGAGTGATGGTGGTAGGACTAGAAAACAGTGAATAAATTAAAGTAATTTAGAGGATATAATGAAGAAAGAGCAGAAATCAGGATTAACTTTTAGGCATGTAGTTTCAATGCCTAAGTAGAAGATGATAACCCTGAGGTAACCCTAGAAGCAAGTTGAGAGGGAACCATGTGTTCACATTAGAAAACTTTGAGTTTGATAAGCCTATACCACACATAGGTGGGAAAGTCCATAGTGTGGTTTGATAGATGTGTTTGAAAGGTAGGTAAAAGGACAAAGCTGGAGATTACATATTTAGATGAGTCAGCATACGAAAGCTGTTCAATGTATGAGAGGAGATGCGATTTCCCAAGAAAAGTGTGAAAAATGAGGTCAGTGGACCAAGAAAAGAAGCCCAAGGTAATACAGATAGTATGTCAGGATATCGTGGATACCAAGACATAATGTCCTCTTAAAAATGTATAATTCAGTGGTGATGTTGGGGTAACATAACTGAGATGAAGACAAAACTATTTCAGCCAAAAAGTTATAGATGAGTGCATTGAATTAGTGAATTTCACTATTCTATGGAAACGATGTCTTACTCCAAGCTGAAAAAAAAAGAGACTTTCCCTAAAGAGTTTGAAGGCCGTTATAACAATCTTTTACTAATTTTTTCTTCCTCCCATCACCATGGCAGTCCACATTTTAAAAACGTAGGAAATGTAAGATAAGATGTTTCAGATCACCTCTTGCACAGGATCTTTGTCTATTCTTTTATATTCTATAATTTCAGATACCACTAACGTGTTTAGTGTGATGTTTTGGATATTTCATGCACATAATACATATATTTTGATAGAATAGGTTCCCACTGGAGGAATCAAAATACAATATTCTATGTAAGGGGAAATACACACATACACACACACAAATCATACACACACTTACACACACAACAAACACACACAAACACAGTTTCCCAGCCATTTTTCACGTATCTAGTAGCAACAAGAGAACAAGGCCACTTTGGGCAAACATGTTATGGCTACAGAAAGACTCAACAGTGTTGATGTATTCTGATTCCCCCAAGGCAACCCATTTCACATCTCAGAATTGTCTCATCTTTCCTCTTACAATTTACTGTTTTTTCAATGACTCTTTTTACTTGTCTTTGCAATTTTTTTCCATTGACCTTAGGACATGGCTAAAACATGTAATTCTGCAAATTCACCTTTGGGTGGCAGACACTTCTTACTCAGTTACCCACACTGCTACACCTCAACTGCTCCATTGTATCTCCTGGATAAATCTTACTGGTGAATTATGGTATGTCACATAGTTTCTGAGTCCCTTCACTAAACTTCTTGTTTAATCTCATTTGATCCATTTCAAATATATATCTTGTAGAGGGTAATGCCTAGTACTAAATACAAAAAAAGAGAACCAATCTAAATTATGTAAAGTACATTGAAAAATCATTTCCTTCATTCTTTCCAGCATATAGGTTTTATCTCCATCCAGACTTTCAAGTATGAGTGCTTTTCCTTTCATATCACCATCTCACCTCTTGGTATCAAGTGCCTCACATTCTGTTAAATTAAAACTGAAAAAAAATTAAATAGAGCAAAGCAGATTCTTAGAGCAGAGAAAGGCTTTACTTTTGCTGCTGAACAAAGTTGAAATAAAAAGTTATCACTAGAGAGCAATGTGAAAAATAGCCAAGCATCTCTACATTGGTAACACATGGCATCCATGATATTATGGTCATTGGTTTTCATAGCTCACTGTAACTGGCAATGGACCTTTTAATTTAATCTCGATTTTTTGATTGTTAGTTTTTGGTCATCTTATCCTCCTTGGAATTTTGCCCACAGGTACATTTCCTCAATCTTAGTCTTTAGCTACTTCCTCCAAGGTCTCACCCTCTTCCCAGCTTTTTTCATTGAAAAAATTAATAAAAGTAATGAAAATCCAGCCAAATGGATAAGGGGAAAAAGGAGAAGACACAATTTATCAATACTAGGAATGAAGAGGGAGCGTCACTACAAATCCTCTAGCTAACAAAAGGGTGGTAAAGAATATTCTTGTACCATGATCATAATTTTTTTATTATTATACCAAAATTTATTCATGAAATAAAAATAAACCACACATGATGATAATGTATTATCCTCTTTACATATTACTTACTTTAATTTTCCAACATTATGTTATGGATTTTTACATCCAGGTCAATGAAGGAGATTATTATGTAGTAATATACTGTTTTATATCTTTTTCTGCTTTTGGAGTTTGGGTAATGCTTCTCTCATAAATCTATTCAGAGTATTTCCTTTTCCTCTGTTTTCTAGGGGAGTTTATGGAGAATTCACCAGTGAAGGCATCTATGCCTAAAATTTTCTTAGTGGAAAGATTTCTGACTATAAATTCAATTTCTATAATAGATATAGGGCTTAATCTTATTTACTATTTTCCTGGGTGAGTTTTGATAGGCTATTTTTAACGAATTTGTCCATTTAAAATGATTAAAAGTAATAAAAAATATTTAATATTAGTTAATATATGGAATACATTTTTCAATCTTAGTTGTTGATTTTATTGGCACAAGATGGCTGAGATGTTGACTATGGTCTTATGAGAGACCACGAAGCAGAGGGCCAAGCTGAACTGCTCCCAAATTTCTGACTTACCGAAACTGTAAGATAATAAATGTATGTTGTTTTAAGAGAAATTTTAAGATAAGTTATTATATAATAATAGATAACTAAACAAGTTCTTTAAATTCTTACTCTTTTGATAATACCATTTAACATGTATATTTATGTTATCTACTTTACAAATTTGTGAACAACTAAAGTGCACAATCTATCTAGGATTTATTTTTGTCTAGGTCAGTATTTTTTGTTCTATTATCTGTTTGATGGATATTTTAATGAATGGGTGAATTGTTGTCATAACATTGACTTATTCCACCTTCACCTGAAAAATCTAAAGTATTCCTAGATATATCATATAGTTCAATTTCCAGAGCATTTTCCATTAGCATGATGCTTCATAGGGCATCTGTTTTGGTGTCATGAAATGAGAAATGTTTTCTATTTACATTGGTCGAATGCACAGTGAACAATACACAGTGATCCAGATGGCATGCGACTTAATCTTGAATCAATATACAGCTTCTTTCTTTAGTGTGTCTTAAATATTTTTGTTCAATAGTAATTAAGTCCTGCTACTATTGCACAAAATCTCCCATACACATAGGTTTTTAATACATTAAATCTCAATTGTTATATTACTTAAAATCACAAGCTCAGCTCTTCAACATTAGCTTGATAACACAAGAAATAATTTAGAAATATTCAAATAAATAAATAATAAAAATATAAACAGAAACCAATATAGTACAATGACTATTTACATAGCATTTACATTGCATCAGGTATTATAAATAATCTAGAGATGATTTAAAATATATAGAATGATATGCACAGGTTATATGCAAATACTATGCCATTTTATATATGGTACTTGAACATCCACAAACTTTTATATTGGCAGGCGGTTCTGTTGAATTCAACTAAATCAATTTATCTTCTTTCACATATTCCTTTTTCAATAATATTTCCTCATGACAGAATACGCCACTTCTTTGAGGTATTAGCAAATTATCTTAAAAAGATATAAGAAACATTTCTATTTCAAAAACAATACATATATTAATGCAGATAGTGAGAAAACATTTTATCAGTGAACCAAAGTATTAAAATAATATTAAAGTATACCAAAGTATTAAAATTTTAGTAAAATAGTAATGTTCTGAGAAAATAGAATCAATTACAAATACAAGATTTATGTCTGTATAAATGATTTAAAATTTTATTTTCTTATTAATTATTATAAATTTAAATATATTTCTTACTTATATTTGGTTACATTGACAGACTACTTTGTCCAATGTTTTCAGGGACACCTTGTATCCCTCCCTTGCTTCCATTCATTTGGGGTTGAGCTTTTCCACTAGTTCTTCATAGTCCTGTGCACACTAAATTGGAATCCACCTTTAAATTACCTTCTCAGGAAACAAATAATGATATCAGGATTTAAACCCATGAAAATGTTGTGCCCCACTGGAACAAATTTAGTTATTGAGTAACAGGTAACTATCCCTATGCCCTAAGGCCTAGCCTTATCCAATATATTTTTGTGCGTGTCACTTTTTCAATTTGTGTTTCTCATGGATCCCTAATACTAAAGTTATTGATTATATTTTTCAAGTGTTATAGTTCATACTTTCCTATTTCTCCCCATCTATTATTTGCCAGTGCTATGTAGAAACATACTTTTTTGCAGACGTGACCAGTTGGGCTCCTTATGGTAAAATGATCTTTCTGGTAAAGTCTTTTCCTTTTCATTTGAACTTTGTGTAATGTTTGGTTATAGCTGTGAAGGACTTGGAAATGCTCATAGAGAATAATTAGCAAATCAATGTAATGTGTCAGGGTATAGAACATTGGTTCCGGGTAATGTAAGTGAATAAAATTTGCTAATATATAAATATTTTACTGAACAAAATAAAACTTCATAATTCAAAACCTAATAAGTTTGCATTTTATTTCATCAAGTATAATAAGCAAATTATGTCACTGTAATTTTCACCTATAAAACAGCCAGAGTGAACTTGTGAAAAGTAGCAGCAAAAAGTATGTGTGAATACTACCTGATCCAATTTCCCAGAAACCATAGTAAATATTCTATTTAAAACTGGATATGACTAAACTTTATTAGACTTGAACTGTATTCTGGGTAATTGTCCAGTAATAGCTTTTGCTAAATTATACAAAGCCTTTACTTAACAGGGAACACAGACTCCCCAACCTCTAATATTATCATCATTCAAGATAATGAGCAACACAAACCATTCTATTACCAATCTAAAAGCAATAAATGTCAAAGTAAAGAAGTATGCAATATTCTAGCCTGAAAGAACAAAGGACAAAAGTAATGATAATACCTCTTTATATTTGCAGTCTGTTATATCATGCATAACAAATGATGCCATAATTGTAGACAGTGTTTTTTAACAGGTTATAAGGAGAAGATAGTGGAGGAGGTGAGGGTGTTTTGATGATTGCTGTTGAAAGTGCTTCAAGCATCTTAATTTAAAATAGCCAGCAAAAGGAGAATATCATTTTTAGAGTGTATTTGATTTCAGTTCTTTGATTCATTTAAGCTGAAGATTTCAGTGTTTGACTAGCCATCTAATTCCTTGTATTAGTGACTTCTAGGCAGTTGGAGCACAGGATCTAATACAATATATTTTTTTCTGACTAAGGAGTCATCAGAAGGACCAGGGAGTGGATAAACAGTTTCTTAACTGCTCATTTCAAACAGTCTAGTGGAAGTCAGTGTTGGAAGGCAAAGTGTGCTAAGCAAACAAAACCATCACCCTAGTGAATATTGAATAATAAAATAAAATTGATGTCCTATCCTACAGCATTATAGCTCAAACGTGTCTGTGTCTTTGTGAGCTACATAGGTTTCAAGATTGCAGAGAATTGCCACTAACCCTACAAATGAGGAGATCTGGCTCAACCACTCACTGCTCTCTTGACTAATATATAAAACTATTTTTCAAATATATATCTTTTGAGTAAAAATAAATATGAAGATCCTGCAGTCTGTAAATTACATAAAATGCATGGATAGCTAACAAGTTCTCACTTATCTGAAGTTTTTTCACAAAATTTTAAACTTATCCTGTCAATTTTATCCAGAGACACATATTCTATTACATAGGGATGTATAGATCTTTTGTACACAAAATATGTTGATATTTGATGGAGACCTCCCCCTTTTATTAAGGGTTTGATGGCTTTTTTCTTTAGCTTTCTGCCCTATCTCTCCATTCCCATTGCAAATCAGGACAATACAACCCTTTAAATTCAGGACCATCTAAAGTAGTTGAGATTCTTTCTTAAGTTCTTTTCTTTTTGGTTCACAAATAAAATTACCTTTGTAATTTTGCACCAGTAATGTATAGCATCCACAAACTTGTTTTGAGAGCAATAAAAAAGAATACATTTTTTCTTCAAAATATTTACAAGTGTTTATAATTTACCCAAGAGTAATTAAATTCAGTCTGGAAGTCACTGATCATATTGGAAATATAAGAGAACTACTAATGAAACATTTTTCTCATAATTGCGTAGGTAAGAGTAATATCAGATTGTGTGGACGCAGTGCTTTCTCTAGAAAATCATGACGGAGTAACGGGTTTTTATAGAGTTAGTGTAAAAACGAACATTATTTTGAGGAGTGTAATCATTTTAGTCTTAATATAGGTGATGTAAAGGCATGTCTCAGAGATATTGTGGGTTGATTCCCGACCACCACAATAAAGCACATATTTCAATAAGGTAAGTCACATGAATTTTTGGGTTCCTAAGTGCATATAAAACTATACTTATAATATACTATAGTCTCTTAAGTTGTGCAATCACATTATGTCTAAAAAAATGAATACACCTTCATAAAAATACT
The DNA here is from genome assembly GCA_963574885.1 of Lepilemur ruficaudatus. Lineage (NCBI taxonomy): Eukaryota > Metazoa > Chordata > Mammalia > Primates > Lepilemuridae > Lepilemur > Lepilemur ruficaudatus. The sequence goes on along the minus strand of CAUYRT010099519.1, from coordinate 29,064 downwards.
TTAATGCTAAAAAATGATAACAATCATCTGAGTCCTCGGTAAGTAAAAATTTTTTGCTAGTTGTGGGTGTTGCCTCAATGCTGACGGCTGCTGACTAATCAGTATGGTGGTTGCTGAATTTTAGGGTGTCTGTGGCAATTTCTTAAGAATGAAGTTTGCTGCATTTATTAACTCTTCCTGTCACAAAAGATTTTTCTGTGGCATGTAATGTATGATAGCACTTTACCCACAGTAGAACTTTCAAAATTGAAGTCAATCTTCTCAAGCCCTGTCACGGCTTTATCAACCAAGTTGATGTAATATTTTAAAGCTTTTGTTGTCATTTCAACAATGTTGCCAGCATCTTCACCAGGAGTAAATGCCATCTCAAGAAACAAATATTTTTACTCATCCCTAAGAAGCTACGCCTTATACATTTAAATTATCTGATGAGATTGCAGCCATTCAGTCACATCTTCAGGCTCCACCTCTAACTCTATTCTCTTGTTATTTCCACCAATTCTACATTTACTTTCTCTACTGAAGTTTTGAGCCCCTTAGAGTTGGAATCAGCTTCTTCCAAACTCCTGTTAATTTGGTCATTTTGATCTTCTCCCATGAATCAGGAATGTTCTTCATGGCATCTAGAATGGTGAATTCTGTCCAGAAGGGTTCAATTTACTTTGTCCAGATCCATCACAGGAGTCATTGTCTATGGAAGCTATAGCCTTATAAAAATGTATATATTAAATAACAAAACTTAAAAGTCAAAATTACTCCTTGATTCAGGGGATATGGAATGGATGTTGTGGTAGCAGGCATGAAAACCACATTAATCTTCTTATACATCTTCATCAGCATTCTTGAGTGATTAGATGCATTCTCAATAACCATAACATTTTGAAAAAAGCTTTTTTTCTGAGCAGTATGTCACAACAGTTGTCTTAAAATATTCAGCAAATATGCTATAAATAGATGTTTAGGTTAATTCTCAAGTTCCTAGGATTTTCAGAATGTTAAATGAGCATTGGCTTTAACTTAAAGTCACCAGCTTCATTAGCCCCTAACAAGAGAGTCAGCATATCTTGTGAAGATTTGAAGCAAGACAGTGAATTCTCTCTAGCATAAAAGTCCTAGATGTCTGTTTTATCTACATTGGAGATATAAGGTCGCTTCATCTACATGGAAAATAGTTATTTAGTGTAGCCACCTTCATCAATTATTTCAGCTAGATCTGGATAATTTGCTACAGCATCTGTATCAGCACTGCTGCTTTATCTTGCACTTGTATGTTATAGAGACAACTTCTTTCCTTAAACCTCATGAACCTACCTCAGCTAGCTTCCAACTTTTCTTCTGCAGATTTGTCACCTCTCTCAGCCTTCATGGAATTAAAGAGAGTTAGGACCTTGCTCTGGATTAGGCATAGGATTAAGGGAATGTTATGGCTGGTTTGAGCTTAAATCCAGACCACTAAAACTTTCTCTATATCAGCATAAGTCTGTTTTTCTTTCTTATGCTTCATATGTTCACTACAGTAGTAGCACTTTTAATTTCCTTCAAAAACTTTTTTTTGCATTCACAACTTGGCTAATTGTATAATGCAAGAGGCATAGCTTTTGGTCTATCTCAGCTTTTAAAATGCCTTCCTCACTAAGCTTAATTATTTCTGGCTTTTGATTTAAAGTGAGAGATGTGCAACTATTCCTTTCACTTGAACACTTACTTAGAGGCTACTCTGGGGTACTAACTGGCCTAATTTAAATATTGATGTGTCTCAAGGAATAGGTGGGCCTGAAGAGAGGGAATGAAATAGGGGAATGGTTGGTCAGTGGAGCAATCAGAACACATACAAGAGAGGAGGATCCAAGATGATGGATAAGAAGCAGCTTGCACAACACCACATTCAAGGAGAGTATTGAAAGTGACCAATAGCACCTTTGGATCAATCATCTAAGAGAGAGTACTGGGAATCAACAGACAGGAAGCAGGAGTGATGCGAAGAAGAGAGAAAGGGGACAACTTAATCAGCAGGAATGGAAGTACTTGGGGAGGGCACCCACATGTGGGGGAGGGGCAGAGGAGAGAACTCCGGCTCCACTTTTCCCCTGAGGATATTGGGCAACCAGAATTGCAGGAGGGCCCCTACATTGCAGCTGGCCTCTGGATTGATACAGAGACCTGACTGGAGGCTGTACTGCTGTATTACTCCAGAGAGAAGAAAGCCGTCTTACAAGTCATGTTGCTGTGGCTAGTGCCATGTGACATCCCAAGCCCAGAGCACTACTTCTACCCCACGGGTGAGATTTGTAACTGTTATCTCCCCCTCATCCATGCTGGGCAGGGAGAGAGTGGAGGGGTTCCTGGCATATCCCATGGAGGGATGACATGCACCCACTCTACCGCTGCAGGAGAACCTAGGCAGAGCTCGAGACCACAGACCTGGCATTTGCTGACGTGGTTTGAGTGAACCCACTCAATCCACTTCCCATAGACCACTGTTGGGTGGATGATCCACTGTTACCACTGCTTAGGAGGTCCTAAGTGTGTCAAAAAGCCAGTATAACTTCCACCTTTGAACCTAGGAAGACCACCCACCATGGGCCCATGTTATACCACACAGGCATCTCTTGTGCAGCTCCCCAGACCTGCCCTCCTCCATCTGTGCACCCAGCACCATGACTGCCCTGGCCCATACACAAACACACCATGCCCTACAGTTCTGCTACATCTTGGAGGCCTGTCCACAATGCAGCCCACTCCACCCTCAGCAGGGGCCCTCCCAGGCCTGTATTGTGCACAGTGTGCTCAGTGGGCCTGCTTCATCATGTACACTCACCCAGTCCCATGGGCCAGCCCTGCCTCACCCATGTGCCCTTGACTATGGGCCCCCCCCATCACAGAGGCTTTGTGATAACCATAGGGGAATAGGGAAATGCAGTAGAGAAGCAGTGTTAAAGGCTCACAGTGCATCTGCTTCTCCCTGCCTGGTCAAGCTTCTGGAGTAGGATTAAGGTACATGATTTAGGGACCCATGACTATCCTCAAAAAACAACAGATGCCCCAGCAAAGGAGAACAGGTATACTGTCACTGCTATCTGTTTTGAGCTGCAGAAGAGGCCCCAGATGAGAAGAAAGCAGTGTAAAATCTCAGACAACATGAAAAAATAGGGTGTCACAACATCCCCAGAAGATCACAATAAATTTCTAGCAATGACTCCAGCCAAGAGGAAATTGTTGAAATGACAGATATAGAATTAAGATTATGGATGGCAAGTAACATGAATGGGATTGAGAAGATGGTAGAAAACCATCACAAAGAAACAAAAAGAAATCATTAAAAACATGAATGAAAAATTCACAAAAGATATATATAACATAAAAAAGAGATAACCAAATATAAGAAAATGATATAGTAATTTAGGGAATATCAAAATATATCAGAAAGCTTTAGCAAACAGATTAGACCAAGGAGAAGAAAGAATTTCAGAGCTTGAAGACACAGCATTCAAATTAAGCCAGTCAGTCCAAAATGTAGAAAAAAGAATAAAGAGAAATAAATAATCACTGTAAGAAATAGATTATGCAAAGCAAGCTAATATAAGAATTATAGGTATTCCTGAGGGAGAAAATAAAAAGCAAAAACCATAGAAAACATATGCGAGTGAATAATTAAGGAAAACTTTCCTGGTATTGGAGATTTAATTATCGAGACACAAGATGGTCATTGAACACAAAATTCATTGCAAATAGCCTGGCCAAAATTAAAGTGAAGAATTCTACAATCTGTGAGACAAAAACAATAGGTCATTTACAAAGGAAAACCCATCAGAGTAACAGGAGACCTCTCAGTAGAGACCTTAAAAGGTAGAAGGGATTGAAGTTCTATTTTTAGTACTTTTAAACAGAATAACTGTCAAACAAGAATTTTGTATCTGCCAAAATTAACTTTCATAAATGAGGGAGAAATAAAGTCTTTCCAAGACAAGCAAATACTAAGGGAATTTGTTACCACTATAGCTTCCCTACAGAAGTGCTTAAAAGTGCTCTGTCATGAAACAGAACAATTGATACCCAACAATGTAAAAACATGTGAAAGCTAAGGCTCACAACTCTTATAAAACAGTAACACCAGGGAGAAAACAAAGCAAGTAGGTACCATTCAACATGATGAACAGAACAGTATTTTAAATATCAATAAAAAAATTGGATGTAAATGGTCTTAATGCATCACTTAAGAGATATAGATTGACTGAATGGATGAAAAAACACAACACATATATATGCTGTCTCCAAGAAACCCATCTAACTTGCAAGGATGCTCATAGACTCAAAGTAAAGGGGTGAAAAAAAATATTCCATGCAAATGGAAACCAAAAGTGAGCAGGAATAGCTATTCTCATATCAGATAAAATAGACCTTATATCAACAATTGAAAACAAACAAACAAATAAAAGACCAAGACAGTTATTATAAAATATTAAAGGAAGAAATTCAGCAAGACTATATAACAATCCTAAATATATATTTACCTAATATAGGAGCTCCCACATTCATAAAACAAATTCTGTTAGATCTAAGCAAGGAAATATATGGCAGAATTATAATTGCCAGCTACTTTGACACTTCACTGACAGAGCTGGACAGATCATTGAGGCAGAAGATCAACCAAGAAACACTGGACTTAAACAAGACTCTAGAACAGATGGATCTTACAAACATTTACGAAATGCTATATCTAAAAACTGTAGAATACACATTTTTCTCACCAGCACATGGGACATTTTCCAAGACAGTTCATATGTTAGCCCAGAAAGTAAGTCTCAGCAAATACAGAAAAATCACAATCCTTCCATGAATCTTATCAGACCACCGTGGAATAAAACTAGAAATAAATTCCAAGTGAAACTCTCAAATCCATACAAAGTCATTGAAATTAAACAACCTCTGTAGAATGATCCTTGGGTCAATGATGAAATTAAGATAGATATCAAAGTATTTTCTAACTGAATGAAAAACATGACACAAGCATCCAAAAATCTACAAGATATAGTAAAAGCAATATTAATGGGAAAGTTTATAGCCTTAAAAGTTTACATCTAAAAGACAGAAAGACCACAGTGAATAACCTAATGTCATACCTAAATGGCCTAGAGAATGAAGAATAAGCCAAACTAAGTCATCAGAATAAAAGAAACAACAAAGCTCAGAGCAGAACTAAATAAAATGAAAACAAACAAACAAAAAAGTATAAAGGATCAATGAAACAAAAATTTAGTGCTTTGAAAAGATAAACAAAATTGATAGAACACTAGCTAGATTAACCATAAATAGAACAGAAAAGAACTAAATTAGCTCAATCAGAAGTGAAAAGGGAGACATTACAATTGAGACCACAGAAATACAAAATACCATCTGTGACTACTATGAAAACTTCTATGAATACAAACTAGAAAAGAGGAAATGAATAAATTTTTTGAAACACGTGGCCTACTCAGCTTGAACCAGAAAGAAATCAAAATCCTGAACATATCTATTATGAATAGTGAGAATAAAATAATAAAAAATTTCCCAAGAACAAAAAAGCTCTAGAACAGATGGATTCACAGCGAGATTCTACTAGACTTACAAAGAAGAATTAGCACCTATTCTTCTGAAACTGTTCCATAACATCAAATAAGAGAGCATCCTCCCTCCCTCATTCTGTAAAGCCAGAATCACCATGATACCAAAGCCAGGAAAGGACACAACAACAACAAAATTATTGACCAACATCTCTTATGATCATAGATGCAAAATCCTCAATAAAATACTAGCAAACCAAATTCAACCACACATAAAAATAATTCACCATAAACAAGTTGGTTTCTTTTTTTTTTTTAAATGAAAGTGAGATTTATTCAGAAACTATAGAAAGTCTACTCCACAGACAGAGCAGAGGCACATTCTCCCTGCAGAAGAGAACTAGCCCCTGATTCCTCTTGCCTTTTCTATTGAAGCTACAGCTTAATTAACCAGGGGAGGAATATTCATGGCAGGGGAAGTGTTTTCCTGGAATCAGGATGATACCCTCTATTCCTCCACCTTCTTGGCTCTAACTCACAAGTTGGTTTCATCCTAGCTATGGAAAGATGGCTCAATATAAGAAAATCAATAAAAGTGATTCATCAAATAAATAGAATTAAAAACAAAGATCTTATGATCATCTCAGTAGATGCAAAAGAAAATTCAATAAAATCAAGCAAACCTTCATAAAAAAACCCTCAACAAACTAGGCATAGAAGGAACATATCTCAAAATTATAAAAGTCATACATGACAAACATACAATCAACATCATATTGAATAGGGAAAAGTTAAAAAGCATTCCCCCTAAGAACTAGAAAGAGACAAGGATGCCCACTTTCACCACTTCTATTCAACATACTACTGGAAATAATAGCCAGAACAATCAGGTAAAAGAAAGAAATAAAAGGCATCCACACTGGGAAAGAGGAGGTCAAATTATCCCTGTTTGCCAATAATATGATCTTATAATCTAGAAAACCTTAAAAATTCCACCAAAAGATTTCTAGAATTGATAAATAAATTCAGTAATGTCTCAGGTTATAAAATTAATACACAAAAATCAATAGCATTTCTTTATACTAGTAACAGCTTAACTGAAAATCAAATCAAGAACTCAGTAATGTGTATAAATAGCTACAAAGGAAATAAAATAACTAGGAATAAATTTAACCAAGAAGGTGTTGCGGCTACTTTTTCACTCCTGAGCTCAGTAGCGAAGGAATGAATGATTACTTGAAACACAGTGTTCTAAGAGAAGGGGAGAGACCAAAATCTAAAGGAGAAAATGGCCTCCTCAGCTAAGTTCCTCCCTGTATTTATTTCCAAGGACATGTGCAAAGAGTCAAGGCTGTTTGTTAATTTTTTTAATAACTTCCATACAGGTCAGCTGTTTTCAGCTGACCTTTGCACTCAACAAACAAGCAACTTTGGCAGGTGTTTTCACCTGATCTTTCATTCACCTTGCTCAGATCCTTTCCATCCATCCATCCTTCTAAGCCCAATCCCTACAGGAGGTGAAAGACCTCTATAAGGAGAAGTAAAAACTATTTATGAAAGAAATCATAGATGACAGAAAAAATGGAAAAAAAAACATCTCATGCTCATGGATTGGAAGAATCAACATCGTTATAATGTACTTGCTGCCCAAAGTAATTTACAGATACAAAGCAATTCCTCCCAAAACAATTCCAATGTCATTTTTCACAGATCTAGGAAAAATAATCCTAAACTTCATGTGTTACAAAAAAGGACCGGAATAGCCCAAGAAATTCTATACAAAAGAACAAATCTTGAGGCATCACATAGCTGACTTCAAGTTATATTACAAGGCCATAGTAACCGAAACAACATGGCATGGTATAAAGGTAGACACATGGACAAATGGAACAGAATAGAGAACCCAGAAATAAAACCATAGAGCTCTGACCAACTGATTATTGACAAAGTAGACAACAACATACACTGGGGAAAGGACCTCCTATTCAATTAACAGTGTTGGGAAAACCAGATAGCCACATGCAGAAATATGAAACAGGATCCTTATCTCTCACCATTTATCAAAATTCATTCAAGATGTAGTAAAGACCTAAATGTAAGGCGTGAAACCATAAAAAATCTAGCAGAACATGTAGGAAAACATTTTAGAACTAGACCTAAGCAAAGAATTTATGACTAAGACCCCAAAGTTCTCTCAGGAATGGAAAATGTTCTCACTAATAAGTGGGAGTTAAATGATGGGCACACATTAATAGAGAGAGATGTAAAGGCCATTGGAAACTATAAAGGGGCAGGTTGGGAGTGGGGTGAGGGATAAAAATGTACCTATCAGGTACAATATGCATTATTCTAGTGGTACATACACTGAAAGCCCTGATTTCAGTGTGAAATAATGGTAATTCATGATAGTAATTCATCCATGTAACAAAAAACACTTGTAGTCTCTAAATTTTTTGAAATAAAAAAAAGAATGTGCACATTTTTCAATTAAGTTTGTCATCCTTATATGTGTGGTTTGTGGTACATCAAAAGAATTACACTAGTAACCACAAAGATTACTGTTCACAAATGACTATAATGATGTAATAATAATGAAAATGTTTGAAATAGTGTAAGAATTACCAAAATGTGACACAGAGACAGGGAAATAGCGTACGCTGCTACAAAACTGGCAATGATAGACTTGATTGACCCAATGTTGCCACAAACCTTCAATTTGTAAAAACACAAAATCTGCAAAGTGTAATGAAGTGAAGTGCAATAAAACTAGATATACTTGTAATTCAACTCCTAATATAGGCCGGGCACGGTGGCTCACACCTGTAATCCTAGCACTCTGGGAGGCCGAGGCGTAAGGACCGCTCAAAGTTAGGAGTTTGAAATCAGCCTGAGCAAGACCCCATCTCTACTAAAAACAGAAAGAAATTAACTGGCCAACTAAAAATATATAAAAGGAAGTAGCCGGGCATGGTGGCACATGCCTGTAGTCCCAGCTGCTTGGGAGGCTGAGGCAAAAGGATGACTTGAGCCCAGGAGTTTGAGGTTGCTGTGAGCTAGGCTGATGCCATGGCTCTCTAGCCGGGTCAACAGAGTGAGACTCTGTCTAAAAAAAATTAAAAATAAAAAAAAATCTCCTAATATATAGTACAATATCTTTTGAATAGAATATTTTAAGGGTATCTAGCATAATTATGTTCTGATTAAATTTTCTGCAAAATTGAACGTCCTTGCCTTTTCCCTCCTTTACTTATTTTAAAAGAGTTGTTTCTTTTTAGTAAGCTGGAAGAAGTTTATTAAGGAGTATTTCTTTCTGGGCAAGTACAGTCTAAATTTTAGCTGATGGTGTTTCTCTTTGATGTTATAGACTCTTATTTATTCATCTATGGATCTTTCTCAGTAGATATTCTTTAAACTACAGGTCATTTGAGAAATAATCTGGATAAACTGGCTCTTTCTTAAATATTGATGATTGAAATATTTTTAATGTTTTTAAAATTAAATTTGCTTGTTCACATTCTAGCACATAATTTCTGGAAGTTTGAAATTTCATAACTACATCTTTCTAGAAAACCATCTTTATGGTAGAATTTTGGGACACTAACTCAAAATCTATGAGGTATTGTAGTTTGTACATAAGAATATTCCTTTTGTAGAACTCTAAAGTTATGCCATACAGTTGGGCTACTTACAGTATAATTTTTCTTTCACTGGATATTTTTCATTTTGTTCTTATTTTCTTATTGCAATAAATTGTGTATTTTATATACTTGTATCTACTATTTGTGTCTTAGCAAATATTCTGTATATATTTCTCTATATTAAAAAAATGAAAGAAAGTCTTAGTCATTCTTTATTAATGTGGCCTCTATAACCAGACAAATGTGGCAAATTCAGGACCAAAGAAAGTAATTTTTGTTTTTAGAAATTATATGGCATTTAATTCAATTATCAGGTATGAAACTTGGATTAGAAATAATTAAGAAAGCCAAATATTACAGACACACGGGTTAAAACTAAAGTATTTGATCCAGTGCTTCTTTGTAATAAAACTGTTAACATAATTTCTCCAATAAATTCTTTGCTTATATATTCATGTAAAATTATCTGTGATTCCTTTAGTATTTCAGAAAAAGTTTCTGATAGCAAAATTTAGCCCACTTTGTTTAATTAAAATTAAAAACCCACCATGATGCAATCATTATTTGTAAGGATAAGATTACTAATCAGACTTTAGTAAAATAATCAAATGAGAGAGGAATAGGTTTGGTAATAAAACCATTCACTGATGATGCTACTTTAAGTGATTTTTAAATTCACTTTTAATGTATATAAAGAAAATAGAGTAAGTTAAATAAATTATTGGATTCTTTTCTACCTGAAGTCACCAAGTAATATGGTTATCGCATCTTGAATTAGCGTGAAACTTCCCCTTTTCAACATCAAAAATACATTAATGTTCAAGGCAATTTAAACCATATTCTTAACATTATCTTAAAAATTGTGTTTCTGGCACTTATTACTGTCCTTTCCATTTGGCTCTAAATTTTGTTACAAAAGTAGAAAGTTGATTGCATGTGAATAGTAAGATTCATTCTAAAATATTCATGGCATATTCAAAAGTACCTTTTCTTTAGGCCATTTTTAAAAATATATCTTTAAAACAAACACCATCTCCCATGCATTGCCTCAAAATTATAACGCATGCTCTGAAAAAAATGACTAATTCGTTATAAAAAATAACATGCTTGTTATTTGTAAACCAGAAATATACAAAATAACTGAATATTTATTTGCTGTTATGCAGCTGAGTAATAAAAGCTATAATTTATGCAATACTTACTTGGCACTAGAAAATTTACTTACAACCTGGAAAAGTGGGAAATATTTTCCTTGTTTTACAGATGAGGAAATTGAGACTTAAAGATGTTGAAAAAAAATTGCTCAAGGCTGAACACTTGAAATAAAATCCAGTTTTGTCAAAAGTAAACTTCTTTTTCTAAGCATGCCTCCCATACTACTTCAAACCATGGTGTATACATTTTGTTGGCATTCCTGAAATACGAGTCAGCAAATGTGGGGAGAGCATAGTAGTTCAGGGGCCCAAAACTCTACGATGTTCCTAACAAATTTCCTTAAATGGATATAAATTTGGCTTTAGAATAGAATGTGAAAATATTTTCAGGGGAAGAAGAAATTTGCTTTTTGTTCCCTGCTCTGTGATTTTTATAACCCAGGATGGTTTTTCTTGCACCTAAAAGCCATTGAGCACATTTCATGAAGTAAATGCAAATATATTAAGTTTCACAACAGTAATTTTTTATAAGTTAAGAATTCATGTCTGCATAATAGAAAACAAATAATACATATGTCTCTTCTGGATATTAACCTGGAGAGTATTGGTTGGCATCAACTTAATATACATTATTTTTAAACTTTGTGGTATGAGGAACTCTTTGCAAAAATTAAATTGCATGTATCAAAACTATACAACAATTAAAGTGGACTTTTGTTTAAATGGTGGGGGGAGTAGGGAAGTGTCTCTACAGAATTGCTTGGTGCTTGATATGCAAAATTAAGAATCCTTGAGCCATATTTTTAAAACATAAATTTGCAATATCCTAAAAATGTTCTAGTTACATTCTAATTTTCTCTATATAACCAAAAATGAAAATGACTAAGACAGAAAAGCAAAACTTCTACATTCCATTAAAATCAATGAAGGCCAAATGTTTAGCAGGCAGATTATATTCAATAATTAGCAGGTGGTCATGGGCAACAGTTTCAATAATGTGAAACCTGGATATATTCTCAAGACTGGGAAAAGAAGAGGCTCTGAGAAGAAGGCTTAGAGAGACAAGAACATATTTCTGGGATTAGGATGCTGGATTCTGCAAAAAGATAAGGATAAAACAACATAGTAGATCACTTGGTGATCTTTCTCTAATGACTAACTTTTGTTTTCCCCTTGCTGTATGCTTTCATAAGTTTACTTACAGTTGCCATATAATTTTTTCTTTCCTCTTTGAAGAATTCAGCTAAATTTATTTATTTATTGTCAGAAGAAGAGACACTTAGATGATTGTATTAGATACCTATAGCTGCTGTAACAAATGACCACAAACTTGGCAGTTTAAGAAAACATAAATTAATTTTCATATGGTTCTTGAGGCCAGAAGTCCAAAATTAGTTTCCCTGGACCGAAATCAGTGTTGGCAGGGCTGGTTCCTTTGGACACTCTAGGAAAGAATCTTGTGTCTGGCAGCTACCTGAATTCCTTTGGCTCATGACCTCTTCCTCACAGAACTCCAAACCTTTGCTTTCATTGTCACATAGCTTACTTCTGATTTTGTAGTCGAATCTTCTTTGCCTCCCTTTTTTAAGGACACTTCTTACATTTAGATCCCACCCAGATAATCTAAGATAATATATCCATCTTAAGATTCTTTATCTCAAGATCCCTTAGTCACATCTGCAAAGCTCCTTTTGCCATTTAAGGTAATATTTGCATGTCCTGAGGATTAAACCTTGGACATAGTTAGGGGCCATTATTCAGCCTAGCATGATTATTTTATCAAAGATTATTATGTGTTTGTGGGGATATCTTAATTTTCACATGACAATAGTAAAAGAAGATTATGGTTATTCAGATAATTAGGATAAAATAATACCAACAGCCTATACTTTTGTTTAGTCAGATATTTTAAGTAACATTTTTTAAAGTAAATTATCCAGAATGTTTTAGCTCCAGATTTTACCATCTCTCTGAGAGAGAGCTTATATGATGTGTGGAACATAATTGTAAATTATAATATGTAGATAGATTATGCTCCATTTCTTATATTATTCACATTCCTTTTTAGTGTCCTTTTTATTGAATTAGTACCATTTCTGTGAGCAATATTTGTCTTTCCTTTTTCTCCTAACCATAAGTTCTATTTGAAAAAGTTGCCTTTCATACTGACAACAACAATTCAATATAAGAAAAAGCTATGAAAAAAGTGTGTGTGTGTGTGTGTGATATGAATCACCAAATATAAATATTTGGTTTGATTTTTGCTGAGGATGTGACTAATTCGAATTATAATTGGCTCTATCATGTTAAAATGCTAACATTAATTTATTATCATGAACAGGGAGACAATTAGCAGGAAAAATACACATAAAAGATGCTTGCAGGTATAAATAATTTAAAAAAACACACAAAAGCCCCCCAAACCCTGAATAGGCTTGAATGATAACACGGTTTACTTGCTCCAGTAAATAGAGGCCTAAAGGTGAGGACCAGTACAGAACTCTCTGCTTTTTCTCAAAGCTTTCTTTTGCAGTAGATCTCTTTAGGGCCAGGCTGGAAGAAAGACTCCTGCAGGATCTCTAAGACTCACACCTTGCACAGCAAGCAGTTCTAGAGATAGAAAAAGTGGGTAGAAATTTCCCAGAGACATATAACCAACTGTCTTTCTCATCACTGAATTCTATTCCATGCCCAATCCTGAATCATCATCAACAAGAGTATTGGTATGATCCTGAGCTGATGCTGGAGCAGAAATATGAGTCAGCCTCACTTGCTGCATGGACTGTGTTGGGCTGTGGTAGACATCTGAGGAAAATCGGGCAACTTATTACTGAGAAAAAAGGAAGGGGGGAATAAATGCTATCCTGCTAACCAAAAATATCCACTATGATATCCCTGTAAATTGGGGTATTCCAATGAAGGCACTTGTTAGAAAGCTTAGCTAAAAAGGAAAAAGAAAGCAAAGAAAAAAGAAAGCTAAAACTCTGATTGAATATTCCAGTAGAATCTAATTAATACTGTGTTGTGTAATGTGTCTAATATATATTAATAACCACAGAAAATATCTCCATAACCACATGTCCTAAGTGAATTTTTCAAATCTATTAATAATGATATAAACAAAAAAGAGAGAAAGAGATAGAGATGACAGAGAGGGAATCTGTGGTAATTAGATAATTAATAAAAAATTATTTATAATAAATAGCAGTAGAATGTACTGCTATATTTAAAAAAATTCAGAATTCAAGATGAACCTATATTGCCTAAATAGCATATGTTAAAGTTAACCAAAGTTTAAGGTAGTTTGAATGGCAGCACTAAATAGTTCAAAATAATAATGTATGATTTTAAATTTTTGAATTTTTCTGGTGATAAGGATTCTCCAAATTAATGGAAAATTGAATATTTTTCTCTTTCTTAATCAAAGCAAGCATTATGATTAAGCCCACCATTCAGGTTGTGTCCATAACTGCACAGGTTTTTAAAAAGTCTAATCTGTTTTTTGATGAGATGCCTACAAAATGAGTAGTTTTCTGGTATAACTTTTCATTTTCAAAATGGTTATTTTGGCTTTGTGGACACATAGCTCAGTTTTGATTTTTAGTATTTGGATGTTTATAAATATCACTGATTTAACACCATCAAATATTATGATGTGATAAAAAATATTTAAGTGACTATGTTGATTTATTTTCATAAAAAAATTAAGCCTACCATCTCATAAGTCACTTTACTTTATCGAGGAGTACATGTAGACTAAAATAACATTCACTATTTTTATATTAATATGTAGAGCTAGCATTTATTTTGGGAAAATGAAAAAAGAAAAATAATTTTTTTCATATAAGGTTCTCAAATATGTCATTTTTCTTATAACTCTGCACTGTCAGACCTAAATTAATGAACCTCTGCCTTAAGCAGAAAAACTTCCTTAATGACCTAGTAGAAAAATCAGAGAATGATAAACCATAAAGCATCCAGACTCATCAAAAACCTCAGATCAGCAAGAATTTTCCTGCTGACTTGAAAACTTCTAAAAACATGACAGCTCCCAAATTTTGTTGCCTATGGCACAGATGTGGTAAAATGACCATTTTAATATTAAAACTAATATTATTTATGCCTTGAAATTTAATAAAATTAAGTTTAAGTACAGTGTAGCCATTTCTACTGCTGATTTCAAATGTTTTTTATTTAGCCTATAATAAAATATGCACTCATATCCTTCAAAATGTACCAATAATTTGTTTGTTTGTCTTCCAAATACTTGGTCTAGACAGGACAGAAGTATAACTTTGAAATTAAAAAAAAAAATGATAAGGACAATAAAAATTATATGTCACAATATTTCTGGCCATGAATAAAAATTATTCAAATATTTGAAAATTAAGCGGTGGACATATCCCAAGGTTGCCACAGCAATTCATGTCTTTTTATAATCTCCTTCCTGTAGGCATAGGCAGAACCTGTGACTTGTTTCTAATCCATACAATATAGCAAATATGATGAGATGTACCTCTTTTCATTACTTCATATTACATGTCAAAGTGGATAGAATATGACTTGCATTATTACATTTTGTTTTATGGAACTTCCTGTTAGTAAACCGGGGAGAGAGATTCTCTTGCTGGACTTGAAGAAACAAACAGTCATGTTTTAAGGTGCCTATGGAGAGGACCATATGGCAAGAAACTGTGGCAGCCTCTAAGAGCTCCAGCTAACTGCCAGGAAGAAAATATGGACCTGAGTTCTGCAACCACAAGAAATAAATTTTGCCAGCATCCTGAGGAAACTTGGAAACAGATCATTTTTCAGTTAAGCCTCTTATGAGATGATGGCACAGTTAAATATCTGAATTATAGCTTGGTGAAACTGTGAGCAGAGGACACAGCTAATCTCATGCCTAGACTTCTGACCCACAGAAACTAAGATTTAAAAAATGGTCATATTTCAAGCCACTAAGATTGTGGAAACTTGTTACATAGCAATAGAAAACTAACATATCTCTATTTTTTTATCCTTCCTCTTTCATTCCTTTGAATTTTAAACATAGCAAGAAATATCTTAAGCAAATTTCATGAAGTCTGGAAACTATATTTTATTCATTTGTTTTCCATTCTCTTTCAGTTCATTTAGTCAAAGATTATTCAATATGGAATTCTTGATATATACACCAATGTAAATTTAGGAGGAAAGTGTATTTTTTCTAAAATTTTATTCCATAGTTTTTAAGCTTTAAAAAGTTATAGACACTTTGCTGTACTTAAAATCTTAGGTGGGGAGTGGAATCAGCAAGATGGTAAAATGGGAAGTCCCAACCTTCACTTTCCCACAGAGACATCAATGTAACAGCAGTACATGGGCCAAAATACTTGTATGAAAACTTGAGAAACCAGTTAAAAAATTGCAGTTCACTACATAAGCACAAAGTTGAAAACAGCCACATTGAAATGTGTAAGAAAAGCTGTTTCATTTTATCTGTGACTACCCCTCCTTCTAGCCAGCATAGCTCAGCTTAGCTCATAGCTTTTCCCTTGGGGGTAAAGAAAAGAGTGGAACACTCACTCATCCAACGTTCCAGTGCTTTAGAAGGATGCTCAAGGGACTTGTTTATGTCTTGTCTGACTCCAAGTTTAATAAATCAATATAGTTTGGATAGTTGGGGAACCTCTAAAAGCAAGAGAATGAGGGGGTCTTGCTGCAGCAGCAGAGGAGCTGCAGGGCAGAAAACAGAATTTGGCAAGGATTGGCAGAATGAGAAGGCACCCAACTACCCAACTTATGTTTTCTCCCTCATGAGAATCAAATTGCCAAATGTCAAAGGCAAAGAGAATTTTGAAAGTAGCAAGAAAAAAGTGATCTGTCACATACAAGGAAAATTATTTGAGACTATCAGCAGATTCTTCAGCAGAAATGTTAAGCCAGAGGAACGAGTAATTTATTTAATATACTGAAAGGAAAAATCATGCCAACCAAGGGTTTTTCCTACTATATTTGGAAAAACAGTCTTTGAAATGTAACAAAGGAATTCCAGCTAGATGGCAGAGTAAGAAACACCAGAAATATGTCTCCTCACCTAGGCAATAATTTTGCTGACAGAATCTGTATAACTATTTTGAAACTCTGAAGTCTATTGAAGTCTTGCAACATCCAGGACAAGTCTTGAGTAATACATTATGGTTAATTATGGTCAAATTCATTTCTTAACACAGTAGCAGCTATGCACCTCCCTACTTCATCCCTATGACAGGCAGCTATGCATGTTTTCTTGGAGTAGCTTGTACACAGCTTGTGGGAGCCAGAATGAGGTAAAAGTATCTTTTACTCCAACTAGCAGAGATCTGTGCTCTGATCACTGATTGCAGCTTCTAGCTACACAAGTGTAGACAAAATTTTTACCTCCTTGCAATGTTCCAAATCTCTCCTATTCTAACTGAAGTAACATACAGGGTGTTTAAAATTTCAGCACGTCTTTCTCTTCCTCAATTTTTCTCCCCCCCCCATTTGGTAGGTGATCATTGAGGACTGGGGCATTCAAAAGCACCTGCATATACGTAGAAAATTAGAAAATCACTGCATTCATGATTAAATTTTATGAAATACACAAATATAAACACAATATATAAACATCAACAAAGCTAAAAAATCTCCAAGTATGATAAACTAGAAAAGACAAACATCATGAAATATTACAATCAAATTGTCAAATACCAAAGACACAGAAAATTTTGAAAGCAGCAAAAGAAAAGTGATTTGTTAAACACAGGGATTCTCGGT
This sequence comes from Lepilemur ruficaudatus, assembly GCA_963574885.1. NCBI lineage: Eukaryota > Metazoa > Chordata > Mammalia > Primates > Lepilemuridae > Lepilemur > Lepilemur ruficaudatus. Next base: position 11,952 of record CAUYRT010099519.1, on the reverse strand, counting down.
AAGAATATAAACAGATTGTTTTTTTCAGAAACTTTGGAGGCTGTAAGATAGTAGGCTGATATATTTGAAGTGCTAAAAGAAAAAAATAAACTGTCAACCAAGAATCCTATATTTGGCAAAACTGTCCTTCAGAAGTGAAATCATGACAAATAGTGACATTCCCATATAAACTCAGGCGGAGGGCGTCTGTTACCACTAGAATTGTCTTGCAAGAAATGGTCCAAGTGTCTCTTGCAGGGTGAAATGAAAGGATGTTAGATAGTAACTTGAAGACATATTAAAAAAAAACAAAGATCTTAGTAAAGGTAAATGCTCTAGGAATTATAAAAGCTAGGATTATTATAACTTTGATATGTGTCTCCACATTTTGTTTTCTATATAATTTAAGAGAATAATGCATTTAAAATTATGAGTTTATGTATTTAGATATATAATGTATTCATATGTAATTGTGTGATATCAAAAACTAAAAAGAACACAAAAGAGGAAATGAGAAAAGAATTTAACATTTCACTATCAAAGAAAACCCTAAAAACAAAAGAAGATATTAGTATAGAAAATTGGACACAAAATAGTCATAAAGCACATTGAAAACAAATAACAAAATGACAGAAGTAACTTCCTCCTTATCAGTAATTACTTTAGATGTGTGGTGAATTGGATGTGTCCCCACAAAATGCATATGTTGAATTCCTAATTTCTTGTGTGATGATATTTGGAGGTGGGGCATTTGCGAGGTAATTAAGTAAATGAGATCATGAATGAGGAGTTTTCATTATGGAATCTGTGCCCTTATAGAAGGGACCAGTGCTGCTTGCTCATCCATATTCTCTCTCTCTTTCTCTCTCTTTCTGTTATGTGAGAACAACAGTAAAAAGGCGACCATCTGCAAACCTAAAAGAGAGCCATAACTTGGAACTCAACCAATCAGCACCTCAATCTTGGAATTCACAGCCTCCAGAACCATGAGAATAAATTTCTGTTGTTTAGCCATCCAGTCTGTGGTATTTTCTTAAAGTATCTCAAGCAGACTAATATAAATATAAATGGATTAAATTCTCCAGTCAAAAGACAGAAAATAGTAGAGTAGATTTTTTTGAAAAACGATCAAACTGTATGCTATATTGAGGTTTTAAACCAAAGATACAAATAAGTTGAACATGAAAAAATAGTCTACAAATAATAACCAAAAGAGAGTTGGGGCGACTATATCAATATCAGGCAAAATAGAATATAAATCACAATCGTTTACCAAAGACAAAAATAGAATATTACATATTAATAAATGTTTGAAACAGCAAGAAGGTAGAACAATTATACATATTTCCACACCTAGTAAAAGACCATCAGTATACATGGTTTACAATAATAGTTGGACACGTTAATACTGCACTTGGGATAATGGATAGAACAACCAGACATCCAGACAGAAGATACGTAAGGGTGTAGAAAACCTGAACAATACAATGAACCAACTAGATCTAGCAGAGATGCACATAGCACTCTACCCAACAACACAATAGATATTCTTCTCAAGTTCACACAGAAAATTTTATAAGATAAACCATATGTCAAAAATTAACTCAAAATGTATCTGTTATCTAAATATAAGAACTGAATCTATGAAAGTCTTAGAATAAATCATAGCACCAAACCTTCACAGCACTAGATTTGGCAATAATCATGATGTATGCCATCAGAGACATGAGCAATACAGGAAAAGTAGACAAATGGGACTTCATAAAAAACTTCAAAAATTGTGCATCAAAATCACCATAAACAGAATTAAAAGGCAACTCATAAGGTTGAAGAAAATATTTTTAAATAATATATCTGATAAGGGATTAATGTCCAGAATACATAGAGAGCTAAAACTCAACAACAACAAAAAACCACAAATAATCTAATTCAAAATGTGCAAGGGACTTGAATAGACATTTTTTCCAAAGACAATATGTAATATCCAGTGTCCATGAGAAGACATTCTACATCACTAATCATTAGGAAAATATAAATCAAAACTATAAGGAGATATCACCTCATACCTCATACCTCATGATATCACCTCATAAAGTGGCTACTATTAAAAACAAAAGGAGAAAATAACAAATGTTGGTAAAGATGCAGAGGAATTGAAAGCCTTGTTCACTCTTTGTAGGGATGTATTAATAAAATGGTGCATCTGCTGGGAAAAATAGCATGGTTATTTCTAGAAAAATTAAAAATAAAATTAACATATGATCCAGCAATTCTACCTCTAGGAATGTACTCAAAAACTGAAAGCAGAATCTAAAAGAGATATTTGTACATCCTTGTTTATAGAGGCATTATTCATTATAGCTAAAAGGTGGAAGCAACCCAGAAGTTCACTGACAGATGAATGTGTGGGGTTGAGTGGGAAACTTCCCCCTCTGAAAGTCTGCTGAAAGATCAACTCAGAATTAAAACATATTAATAAAAGAAAGAGGTTTATTTACCACATGCACAGGGAAAATCACAGAGTGATTAACCAATATCCTAATGAAGTCCAGAAATTTTTGTGCCCTCCTTTTAGAGAGAAGGGAGAGATGAGCAATATAGGTAATTCTTATTAGGGGCAATAAATGGTTGCTAGGGAGGAGGAATGGATGGGGGAAAAATTGACTTGTAAATGATTCTCTTTCCAAATTAAATTAATCTGAGGAATGATATTAAACTAAAATGATTTGGGTCAGGTCTGGTTGCATTTTTTATCTTCTTTCTTGAAATATGGTGAGATTACAGGGAGTGGAATGAAAGTCAATTGTTCTTTTCAGTGGATTCATCTGGTTTATGCAGATAGAGGGAAAGCCCCTTCCAATGCCTATTGATCTGTAGGAGCTTTGAATTCAAAATGCTTATTATCCCAAGGAGTCATACTTTGGGGTGAAGGTCAAAACATATGCTACAACATGGATGAATCTCAAGGACATTATGCCAATCACAAAAAAAGAAAAATACTGCATAATTCCCCCTATATAACATTTCTAAAGCAATCAAACTTATGGAAACAGAAAGAAAATAGATGGGTCAGGGCCTAGGGGGAGGGAGAAATGGAGGAGTCGTTCAATGGGTATAGAATTTTAATCGGGCAAAATTAAAATGTTTTAGAGATTTGTTGTACAAGAATGTGCCTATAGTTAATAGTGTTACATACACTTGAGAATAAATTTATGTAATGTAAGATTTACTACAATTTAAATACATATATGTATGTCTCCCTCTCTCTCTCTCTCTCTCTCTCTCTCTCTCTCTCTCTCTCACACACACACACACACACACACACACATACATGCACACACACACACAGACACTCATAGTTTTTTCTGAGGGGAAAAACAAACTTTTGAGTATTCATAAATCTTTCACCAGATTTTTACCCTCCTCATAGCAAATCTGATGGAGTATCTTGGGCTCAAAGTTGTTGAGTATTTTTTCAAAAACATGCAGTTAGTAAGTGAAATGGCCAACATACTATTTAAACTATATGCCATGAGTAGAAAGAGGATAATAACATGATTCTAAATAATTAGATGTTGTGTATATTCAAACTACTTTCTCCTTAACCCTAATGTTATGGAGTATTAATCTTACAGCACATCTTTTCTTACATATTGGTTTTCTTTGATGAGGCATTTCTCTGTAACACTGTTCAACATTTACGGAAATTTGATATTTTTAATTAGAGGGATTTTGTTTGTTAAAATTTCTATTGAGTTAAACAACTCTTGAATAAATTTTTATATGCTAATAAAATTCCTCTTATGGGACTTTTAAATATAAAAATGTAAAAGATATATGGGACTATAAGGATTGAAATAGAATTGGGGGTGGAGAGCTAGAGTATTATCCGAAAAATTTCCCTTCTCTCAAGGAAATTTGGTAAAGAAAAGAAGTCCTTCATGTACAGTTTGAACACATCACACTTTGTTATCGTCTAATATGACTGTTAATTTTTGTTTGAATCATTATTTTATTTCTTAAACTTCCCTCTTATAATACTCCGCAACTCTTACCTATAGCCCGTTGTCACTGTTGTATTTCCTAGTTCCACATTTGCTTTGGAAAACACTCTTGTTTTTAAATTCAAAGAACGCAGTTTAGCCTTTCATTTAGTTGGACACTTAAGTATTTCTCATGTTGACATTTTCTCTTACTGTGAACATTTTTTAAAAGATGGGCTCTCACTATGTCGCCCAGGCTAGTCTCAAATTCCTGTCCTCAGATGATACTTCTACCTCAGCCTTCCAAGTAGCTAGGACTATAGGCATGAACCACTGTGCCTGGATTAAACATTTTTTTTAAGTCCTTATTTTCTATAATGTGACACTCAGTTTTCCACATCATATTGGACTGGCTCTACTTGGTGTCTTTGAAAACTTTATTTGCCACAGCATTAAATTTTTATCTTTCTAAAAACTCAATCCTCACTTCCATTATTTTCCACATACTTTGCCTGGATCATTCATTTATTTATTTTTTCAGTAGTCATATGGTGAGTGTTTCAAAACCTTTATTTCCATTTCAGATTTCCTGTGCTTTTAATCCATGTTTAATTGCTTAAGAGGTACTTTGGATTATGGCAGTTCCCTTTCTGGTGTTATCTTTTCCTTCAAATATGCACCAATTTCTGTATTCTCAAATCTCAGCAAATGGTAAAATGTTAATAAAATTGTCAGTTCCTATCTCAAACAGTACATACAATTTCCTACAAGGTACTGTTTATCCTACTTTCTAAATCTCTCTCTTATATGTCTACTTTTGGTCCACTCATTAGATCACTATCATTTTGCTACTTGACTAAAAAAGCCTCCATGTTTTTCTTATTGTTTACATAACTGTATCCATTATGCTGCTGCCAGGATGATTATTCTCAAAATAAAATATGCTTATTTCTCTCTCCTGATTAACATGTCAGTGGTTTTCCATTGCTATTAAGATGCAGTCCATCCATTGACTTGGCTTATAAAGCCAATTGTGAGAGGACCCCATTAGCAGCATCCACTCTAAACCACTGCCTGACATTCTTCAACTCCTCTCTACAATCCAACCAATAAAACAGTAGTATGCATCATTAATTTTCTGTCCTATTGCCTTTGAACATACTGTTATTTCTGCTATGTTCCTGCATGCTTTCAATTCTGCCTACTCCTATTAGCTCACTGAATTTAGCAGCAATTTTAGAACGTAATAGAAATTGACTATATAATTAAATTGAGATAAATAAGAACAACTATATATTTAAATTTTAAGAAAAAATCCAGTGATTGGTTTAGTATGCATGTGAAATCTTGTGAAAAAATGTTTTTCTAAATTTGAAATTATCAATAACATATAAAATTATCAAAAACATACCAAAAAATTTAGATTCTATTCAAAACATAACAAAAAATTTTAGATTGTATTCAAATTTAAAGTCCTTTATTAAGAATTACTCTGAATTATATATCAGAATGTGAGTGTCATAGTTGAATAAGATATATGACACATTTTATGAAAATCATTGCTTACAAAATCTGAAAATTTATGTTATTTACTCTATTTTATAAATATATTTCTTCCAAGAACTTTCTTACATAATGGAGATAGCTTTTCTGGAGAACTTTCATTATAATGTACATAAGTTTTGAACCATAATAGAGTCCTTGTGAACTGTTTGTGTGTGGCATTGAGGAGAAGGGAGAATAATTTTTTCTTTCCTGAGTAAATTATGTAATATATTTTTGCATAATAAATATAAAATACATTTTGTATAATAAAAATATATATTACATTAGAATTTTTCTATATAACAAATTTTAAAGAAAACAATATTTGGATTAAACAAAACTATAATATCTGAATGTCAAAATGAAAATTAAAAAATAACAATAAAATGTCTAAATGTCACCACTTGGAAGAGTCAAATTAGTTGGTTAGATGCTATTGCTTGAAATGATCAAATAGTGATTGAGTTTCACAAAATCAGTGAAATGGATATACTTTTCACTTCTTTCTGTTCAGCAGAGTAGAATATTGCTAATCTATTATAGCCTACTTAAAACTTGAGAAACATTTTAACAGTAAATATGCAACAAAAATATTTTGATAATAAGTCCAAAAAATAAATTCAGAAAGTAAGCTTTCCTGTATCAACCTAAATGTTTCGAAAATATCAAATCCCAGATAAAGATATGGAATGGTGAGACTGTCAAAAAAGCAGCCAGTGATTTTAGAATAGTATGAAGGCAAGCTGGATCACTTAGATAAGCACTCCTTTCTCTCCACCCCTCCACCTGTATTTCTCTATTTAATTTTTAAGAAACCAAGGTGATTTCTCTGTTTTGTTTGAATTAACTGTGTAATTCCTGGAAACTTCCATCTCATTTAGTTTTTCTATCTATGGCTATTAACAAATGATTGGATGTGGTTTCAATTGCTACAAACATAGTATGTAGGCTGCCCTTCTTAAATATTGTTATTACTTGAAACAGCGTGTTTATCAGCAGGGAATCAGTTCAGGCTGCATGGATCACAAGTTAATATCAATTGACCCTGCTGTTTGTTATCTAAACAGCAATTTTTCATATGCTGAAAAAATATACGAGTGCATCTAAAGTACTCATTTTTACAAACAGCACTATATCTTCCCCATTGTATCATAAGTTGATTTCTTAATTTATCTGGTGAAAGAACAGGCTTAAATGCCAGCTAAACCTACTTTTTGTTAATGGGTGCCTTCATACTAAGTTGAATGGATTCAAAAAGCTTATATAATTATGATATAATCTTAACCTCAAAATTATTAATTTCTTTTAAAAAAACTCTCTAAAAACATATATCACCTCAAGCTTTATTGTGAAAGAAAAAAAACTTGTAAAAATATTCTACTTCTGGTGGATTTTCTTTCCTAAAATAAAACTATTTGGTTTTCATTTTTCTCTTGTTTGGTAGTTCCATTATTGGTAGATGAACTGTTCATAGCAGTTTTATTACCCATAAATATATTATTCCAAGTGCAAATAAAATAAATTTTATATAAGTTGTTTGTTCACATTTCATGACTTTGATTTCTCTTCAAAGAGAGATGGAGCTGTCTTTGGAGCTAGTGATTTTCTGAGCCAGAGCAAGTTAAACTGCCGATGACCGGAAAGTTTATAGAACTCCTGTCCATTATACTGACAGATCCTCTCTAGCACAACCCGCATCTCTCTTTAGAGCAGCCTAAAATTTACAATCTTGTTATGAGGTAGAATACAAAGGTGCTCCCATATGCCTTTTCTTTATATCTCTAATCATACATAAGTTTATCATTATTTCTTTGCTCAGTCATGCCAAATATTGGCACCATTAACACCACAAGAAAGGGTTTGGCAGTCAGACTAGTTAAATGGCTCAAAAGATTTGATTGATCACAGTGAATTAATTATTTTAAAAGAAAATTAAAAGTTTTTGCAAATACACTACAGCTAAGCTTGTTGGTGGTGCTTATAGATGTTCATGTAGGGGGAAAAAGGAATAAAAACAAACAAAAAAAATTTTTCTTCAATATTAAAGATGCTCTGGGCTTCATTGATTAGCTGCATGAATTTGGGCCTTCTCTTTTTAATCAACCATCTGATGATATTTAACCCTCAAATTATGGATCTATGATAGTATTTTTAAAGAATCTCTCTTTAAAAAAAATCTATTTTTGTTTTATAGTGACCACACCATCTTGAAAAGCCTAAGTAAAAAATATTTGCTTCCACACAAGAAGCAGTCAAATTAAGGTATTTTGTCTTTACATATTTCATTGCTATGTCTCCTGGGAAAATGTTTTGTTTCATATGAAAGAGAAATATATGTCATTTGCACATTTTGCTGTTTCACATAAAACACCTGTACAGTTGCACACAGTGTGTGACTCATTGAAGCAAAGGGCCACGGTGGGGATTACTTTATACAGAGACACAAAAGTCGTGGCTTACAAACAGGTAGCTTAAACAAGAGTGTTGACTTTTTTAAAACCCTGACACTCTAATCTATAAATTAATGGGGTTACTGTTTTCTATCATACTTAACCCTTTTTAGCTACTATGAGGAAATGAGAAAAAGGTATGAAAATATGCACATAACGAAAGTCAGTACATTAAAAGTACAAAATGAGGTACGTATAGCTGAGATCATTTACAAATAATTTTGGACGACTTGAATCAAATACTATCTTCAGATAAAATAGCTGTGTGCAGTAAGGTCCTGCTACTATAGCTTGAACAATTATAAAGTGCTAATGTTTTCTCCAAATCAGTGTCACCTGACCAAGATGGCCTTAACTTTTCCTCATCTTGATAACATTTTAGACAGGATTCTTCTTAACTCTAGGCCTCTGACCACTCTTTTCTTACAGTATGTACTTGTAAATTCTTTCCCTGACCCTTTGAGATAAGGATCTTTAAAAAATTTTTTGTCAGTTTTCTAACACAGAAACATCTTTCTAAGGACTTGAGAGAAGTCTCTTTGAAATGCAATCATCAAGGGAGATAGTATCCTATATCCCGTTTTCTATGGGAGGGTAGCAACCTAACTCTGCAGGTGCCCTGCTCTACGCTGGAACCCTATCCTATGTCATGAAGATAGCAGAATGTTTATTTTTTTCTTTTAGTCCATTAGTAAACACAGATGGCTTATGATCTATTCATCTCAGTTCTTGAAAACCCTAACCTGGGGTGGTGAGTCAGGCTGGTAGTTACATGCTTAGGTCACGATAGTCTGTGTAACCTCCACCCTTGCCCAGTTCAGCCCGGCCTTCCACGAGGCAGGAGGAGAGCAGGGACAGCACATACACCAGCCCTGGATTGGTGAGCATGTTCTCTATCTTGTTGAGATGGGAGAGTCCTTAATATCCTAGGGAGAAAAGGAAACCCGCTCCTCCGGGCTATGGATGGTCCAAGTGTAGTAGGACCCCCACAGGGGTTAGGAAGCAGACAGCAACATCTAACCAGGTGTCAACTGGAAAAATAAAGTGTTGATTGGCTACAAAAAAAAAAAAAAAAGAAAGCCTTTTATTTCAGTGGAATTGAGACTATAAAATTATTGAGACTATAAAAAATAGTCTTTTATTTCAGTGGAATTGAGCTCAGACTGAGTTCTGACCTCTATTCTCTATTGCAATAGCTTTGAATAACTAAAATTCACACTCATTACCCACTGTAATAAATGTAAAAACCAGACTGATGATTTTAGGATCTGGCAATTTTGGACTGTAATAAATATACGTCCATTACGCTAGTTAGAAATTTGGAGGTTTTAATATATTAATATTAAATGTTTCGTTATTTATATTGCATTATAAAAATTGTTATTTTTTTAAAAAGGTTACACTGACTTCTTTTTTCATTCCTATGTTAAAAATGTCAGTCTCTGGTTCACAGCAACTATGAATTATGAATGAACTCATTAATTAAGATCTTTGTTAGGTGTAAGTTTTTGTAATCAGTATCTCCTTAGTTTTTTTTTTTTTCAGCCTTTTAGTAAAGATAATATGCTTAAATTCCACTTGCATGTTAAATCTGAAAAGGTCCTAATGATCATTCAATCACAGCTCTTGTTTTACAGATGAAAGAAACTGAATCCTGTAAAGTTTAATGACACTTTTCAAGGTTGCATAGTTACTCATATGCAGAGCTGGGCCTAGAGCTAAGATTTTTTTTCAATTCCTAGGCCAATAAAAATAACTTAGTGAAGTCAAATGTTCTTAAATGATTAGTATTAATGTGGCCAGTCCTTAATCTTAGTGCATAAAGTCACCAGCATAATTGTTCAAAGATATAAATGTTTCTGTGTATTTAATTCACTGTCTTTAAATCTATATTGGTTACATATACTGCTATTGCTAAGAGGACTGTTCTTATCAAAAAAGCTTTTAATTAGATACAGACCTATTTATGAAACTACTTATTACTCAAATCACATTTTTGGTCATCTACCATTTTTATGTCCACCTTATGATGGAAATTTATGCTTACTTAAAACCTTTTAGGGGTTTTCAGCCCTAGTCACACAAGAACCAGCTAGGTGATAAGAACTGATCTGAGAAAGTAATTAATATTTCACTCTAAGTTATATTGTTTCAAATAGATGACCAATTTTCCCCTACAGTGCATTCTTATAGGCCTTCAAATCTTACCACATCCACTGCTATCTGCTCTAAGAAAGCACAGAGCTAGTACAGAGTGAAATGTTCATCCTACCCTAAGACTGAAGAAGTGTTAAGGATGAATGGAAATGAGAATTTGCTTTTAAATTAAATATAATCAGTGTAATGCCATTTAGTTTTCTGAAGCCAACTCATGCACAATGTAATGTCAAGTATGCTGTTCTACCAGATAATCTATTAGTTTGAAATTATGAATGTTGGCTATTAATAGCCATTTGTTATATTTTATATAAAGGTCATATTTGTTAAAGTTTGTTCTCCAAGTGACAGGGGTGCTAGTTATTGGTTGGAGGAGAAGAGAAAAACATTTTCAACCATTGTTTTTGTGTGAGGGCATTGAAAGTTGTCATATTCCTTATTTTAAAATAGCCAGTATGCCCAGAAGTAGCAAAAAATAATTATACTTTTTAAATTGTAAAATGTGTCATTAAATTCCTGGTATAATTTTATGAGTAAAGTAACTGTTTTATAATATGCTTTAACATTTTAATAGAAGCAAGTGGCATTTAAAATAAAATAAAACAGTAGTGGCGACCATGGCTGTGATTTCAGTATGACTAGCATTCCCTTTTATTTTTCCCAGCATGTTTTTTTCACACCTGATATTATTTGTCTACTCCCTCAGTAATGAAACCAAGTGTGAGAACAAATACACAGGTATATTTATAGGCAAGATGTTTTCAGCAGAAAGCTTTTGGTAACTAACTTCTTAGATCACTATCTTTATAAAACAAGAGGAATCTGGATAGAAAATATTTTTTTAAGAGGTGGAGAAATAATAAAATCTATTTTCAAAGGAATCAAAAATTAGCCATCAAAGTCTTCATTGCAATGATGATACTTCCCTAATTATCCTCACTATTCACTGTCCCATCCTCCCCATTAAGTTTACCTTACACTTTGCCGGTGAATCTTTTCATATTCAATCTCTGTTTTAAATTTTCCCCTTGCTACAAACTCTCTGCTAATTGAATACATTAGGGTTGACTAGAAATACTGAGAGGCAAATAGCCACCTTTCCTTAATTGAAAAACAGTAATTTTTTTTATATTGTTCCATTTACTAACACAGGAAATTTATTTCACCTGGGATTAGATTTAATAACAAAAAAGAAATCCATAAACTTTCTCTAAAGAAATGTTACAACCTCCTTTTTTCCCCCTAGTGTGAATATTTTATGGTTCACCTCTTAACTTTGAAATATGCTTAAACTCTTTGGATCCAAGGCCAAATCTAGGCTTTAAGGAAAGAGGTGAATCAACCCCTGCTTTTAACACATAACGCATTTCTAGACTCAGCCTGAATATAGATCTTGAGCTTCACCCAGTTCTACAACTGCTTAAATAGTTTAGGAGGATTTTGATTTCACTGGTAACCTTCAGATATTCTTCTGAAAATAGGTGAAATCACTCTGAGGGGTTAAAAACACTGTTAAAATATAAGAACTTTCTTTAATTTCATGTCTCTGTCAGAGTGTATCTTTGTCAGAATGAGATATAAAAAAGCTTTTTTAACTCCCTTAAAAATGTTGCTTATAAAAATTATTGTAACAGTGGTACATTGAACCCATTAAACAGAAGTTTTAGGTACTGTCAAAGCAAAACTGAATGGGGAGAATAAAACAAGAGAGACCTTATTAAATGCTGCTGCAAAAGGGAAGACAGGCTATAGCTGAGTCTGAACTCAAGTGTGTTGAAACAAAGGGCAGGAGGCTGGGTGCGGTGGCTCACGCCTGTAATCCTAGCACTCTGGGAGGC
>CAUYRT010099518.1:0-12532 GCA_963574885.1 Lepilemur ruficaudatus | reverse complement strand
ATTTCTCTGTCACAGAGATCCATCAGCAGCAATTAGTAAAGGGAATCAACCTTCAGTTATTTCCTCCACAGAAATAGTCCCTTTCCTGCCCAGGCAGGCAAATTCTCAAAATGATCCTAGGAGAGAAAGGGTTAATGGCAGAAGGACTGATGCAGAACAGCTGCTTCCTTCCCAGCAACTCTGGGAATTCCAACACAGGTTCCACGTGGCACTTAACACTGATGGTGGCTGCTAGCTCATCCAGAGCCAGACCCTGGTCACTCTCGCCCTTTGGCTCCGAGTTCTACCCGCGCGTCTGTGGTTGAGAAATGCAGAGGCAAAATGCCGCCGGCAGGGTCCCGCAGCAACAGCAAACAGCACGCAGCCTTCTCCCACATCGTGCCCGTGTGCGGGCGGAGTCACAGCACCGTGTCAAACTCCTCTGGGGGCTCGGTCCGATCCTCGTCTTGGGGCTCAGGCTCGAGCCTGCTTTCCTTGTGCTGTTTCATCTGTTCCTTTACTTCTTCTTCCAGGTCACGAGGTACAACAAATTGATCCTCTGGTTCCAGCTGAGTGGGGGCAGCAAAATAGCCAGTCTTCCTCTTGGGCACTTCTGTGGCCACTTCGATGAGATTCAGGCTGTCTTCTAGGGGCACGATAGAGCCGTTGGAGAGTTTCTTTCCATAGAGACAGGAAGTGGAGGGAGACTTCTGTAACTCCACCTTGTCCTTACTCCCTGGTAGAAGTATGCCACTAGTCACACTGTTCTGCCTTCGGATCCCAAAACCCAACACTCTGGCATGTTCCTCAGGACACTGGGCAGGAGGATTCTCTGCACGAGCAGGAGAGCTCTCGAGATCTCTTCCTTTGCAGCAGTGGATGTCCACTTTGACTTCCACCTTGTGAGCATTGAATTTCTATAATGTTGATATTGCAGTATCACAAAGCAAGCAAATCATCTTATCTTTAGCAGAAATACGATAATATTGCAATTCCCAATCCTCATTTAAAAATCTGTATTCTTCCTTCAGTGTTCTCTTGGTCTTCTTTGACATAATGGGCTGTAAAGCACAAAGAATTAAAAAAATATTGTCAAGCTGTGCAGCTATTCACAAATTCCACTTCAAACAGAAACACAGTGCACCATTGCCAAAAGCTGATAACAGACTGGTGTGCTCAACCCCCACAAACTCTCACCAACCAGCCACCTCATACAGTAGTGGTGCCAGTCAGGTGGTAGAAGTTAGAACTAAATCATGAACATAGCAGCCATCAATTTAGCCCTCATAGCTTACTAATGTTCTAATTTTGTGAGTCAATCTAGGAGGATTATTTCATTCAAACTTATTTTATTCTTTGGTATTTTAAATATGTTCATTTTAAAAATAAAAATATAAAAGAACAAAAATGTATTATTAATAATAAAAGTAAAAGGATTTGTTTTGTAAAATTTAGATTCAGTCAAAAGGCCATACTTAAAAATTAGAAGGCCACATGTGGCCTTAAGGCCTCAGGTTCCGCACCCCTGGCCTAGATAGCCTCACCCAGCTGCCATTGTCACCTCCATGGGGAGAACTGTACAGAGCAATCCCCCACAATGACAGCCTCCATAGAGAGAGTCTCATTGAGCCCCCAACTTAAGCTTTCAACAGCGGTCTAGAGAATAACCCACCACTCAGCCCAAAGATCACACAGCACCAGCTTGAACTGTAATAATCACAGGGGAATGGGACAACACAGAATAGCTGCATTACAGGCTTTCTGTGCACCCTCCACCACTGGGTCAATTTTCCAAAGTAGGATGCAAAAGCACCATCTAGGGGCCTCTCCTTCTCACTAAGTAGCAGAGCTCCTAGCAAAGGAGACCAGGAGACCTGGCAACCTATTATCCCTGAGCTGAGAAAGGAGGATTCAGATGAGAAAAAACCATCAAAAGAACTCTGGCAAAATGAAAAAACAAAACAGTTCAACATCCCCAAGGGATCATAATGGGTCTATAGCAATGGACCCCAAACAAAATGAAATTGTCAAAATGTCAGAAATGGAATTCACTTGCCAGAATATGGATGGCAAATGAGATGAATGAAATTGGAGAGAAAATTGAAAACCACCAAAAAGAAGCCCCAAAAATATTTCAGGACATCAGTGAAAAAAATGAAAAAGTCACTAAAGAGCCAGACAACATAAGAAAGGATATATTAGAAATTAAAGAAATGAAAGACACTTGGGAATTTCAAAATACAGCAGAAAGCTTTAACACAAGCTAACACAAGCAGAGGAAAGAATCTCAGAGCTTGAATAAAAGGCTCTCAAACTAATGCAATCAGTCAAAGATGCAGAAAATATAACAAGGAAGAATGAACAATCACTCAAAGAAACATGAGACTATGTGAAGTAAACTAATATATGATTATAGGTATCCCTGAGGAAGAAGAAGAAAGAGCAAAAACACAGAAAATATATTCAAAGGAATTATTGAGGAAAACTTCCCTGGTATCATCAGAAATTCAGATATACAGATACAAGATGGTCATTGAACACTAGGAAGAGTAATAGCAGATAAGACATCTCCAAGATACACAGTCATCAACCTTGCCAAAGTCAAAATGAAGGAGGAAATTCTACAAGCATCAAGATACAAACAACTGATCTACAAAGGAAAACCCATCAGGCTAACAGCAGATTCTCAGCAAAGACCTTATAAGCCAAAATGGATTGGGGCCCCATTTTTAGTCTTCTCAAATAGAATAATTGCCTACCAACAATTTTGTATCCTTAAAACTAAGTTTCATAAATGATGGAGAAATAAAGACTTTTCCAGACAAGCAATTGCTAAGGGAATTTGTCACTACTAGACCTGCCCTACAGGAAATACTCAGAACTGCATTGTACATGGAATAGCACAATAGACACCCACCAGTGTAAAAACAGTCAAAAGTTAAAGCCCATATTTTACATATCATGCCTTTACTCCATTTTAAGTGTACAATTCAAATCTGCACTCAATAAATATATCAGAGCTTAAAAATAAAAAAAATAAAAAAATAAAAAAAGTTAAAGCCCATAGCTCCAATAAAACAATAGCACAAAAGAGAAAGCAAAACAGTAATGTATTGCCCAACATGATGATCATAACAGCATACCACATACTAACACGCAACATCAATGGTCTAAATGCCCCACTTAAAAGACACAGATTGGCTAGCTAAATGAAAAAACACAACCCAAGTATTTGCTGTCTCCAGAAAACACATCTAATCCACAAGACCTCACACAGTCTCAAGGTGAAGGGATGGAACAAAATATTCCATGCAAATAGAAACTGAAAGAGAGAAGGTGTAGCCATTTTCATAACAGATAAAATAGACTTTAAATAAGCAATGGTAAAAAAAAAAAATACAAAGATGGTCATTATATAATGGTAAAAGAAGTAATTCAACAAGAAGACATAACAATCCTAAATATATGTGCACCTAACACAGGAGTTCCCAGATTCATAAAGGAAATCCTACTAGATCTAAGTAAAGAGATAAACAGTAGAGTCACAATTGTCAGGGACTTCAACACCCCACTGACAGAGCTGGAAAGATCATCAAAGCAGAAAATCAATAAAGAAACACTGGACTTAGACAAGACTGTAGAACAAATGGACCTAACAGACAGATCATCCTACCCAAAACTACTGAAAATACATTCTTCTCATAGGCCCATGGGATAGTCTCATATCTTAGGCCATAATACATGTCTAAGCAAATTCAGAAAAATTAAAGTTGTATTATGGATCTTCTCAGACCACAGTGCAATAAAACTAGAAATCAATTCCAAGAGAAACATTCAAATCTACACAAACTCATGGAAATTAAACAACCTGCTGCTGAACAATCCTAGAGTCAATGATAAAATTAAGATGGAAATCAAAAGATTCCTTAAACTGAAAGACAAAGGGGACACAACTTATCAAAATCTATGGGGCACATTAAAACCAGCCCTAAGGGGAAAATTCATAGCCTTAACTGCCTACATCAAAGATACAGAAAGATCACAAATTAACAACCTAATGTCCTATCTCAAGGAACTAGAAAAGGAAGAGCAAACCAAACCCAAATCCAGCAGAAGAAAAGAAATAACAAAGTTCAGAACAGAACTAAATGAACTGGAAACAAACAAACAAACAAACAAAAAAACCAAAATAAAAAGGATCAACAAAACAAAAAGTTGTTTTTTTGAAAAGATAAGCAAAATTGATAGACTTATAGCTAGATTAAGGAGAAAGAGAAGAGAAAGGACCCAGATAAATTCAATCAGAAATGAAAAAGAAGATATTACAACTGATACCACAGAAATACAAATTATCATTCACAAATACTATGAAAATCGTTACACACATAAGCTGGAAAACTTAGCGAAAATGGATAAATTCCTGGAAACACACAACCTACCAAGACTCAATCAGGAAGAAATAGAAATCATAAACAGACCAATTACAAGAAACAAGATTGAAATTGTAATAAAAAAATCTGCCAACAAAAAATGTCTTGGACCAGATGGATTCACAGCTGAGTTCTACCAGACCTACAATGAAGAACTGGTGCCTATCCTACAGAAATTATTCCATAACATCAACAAAGAGGGAATCCTCCCTAACTCATTCTAGGAAAGCCAGTATCACCTTGATATCAAGGGCAGGAAAGAGCAAACAAAATAAGAAAACTACAGACCAATATCTTTATGAATATAGATGCAAAAATCCTCAACAAAATACTAGCAAGTTGAATTCAACAACACATTAAAAAAAAAAAATTCACCATGATCAAGTGGGTTTCATCCCAAGGATACAAGGATGGTTCAACATACATAAATCAATACATGTGATTCACCACATAAACAGAAGCAAAACAAAGACCATTTGATCATCCCAATAGATGCAGAAAAAGCATTCAATAAAATTCAACAGCCTTTTGTGAGAAAAAAAACCCTCAACAAACTAGGCAAAGTAGGAAAATATCTCAAAATTATAAAAGCCATATATGACAAACTCACAGCCAACATCATACTGAATGGGGGAGAAGTTGAAAACATTCCCCCTAAGCACAGGAAAACACAAGAGTGTCCACTGTCACCACTTCTATTCAATATAGCACTGGAAGTCTTAGCCAGAGCAATCAGGCAAGAGAAAGAAATAAAGGGTATCCAAATCTGTAAAGAGGAGGTCAAACTATTGCTTTTTGCTGATGATATGATCTTGTATCTAGAAAATACCAAAGACTCCACCAAATGACTCCTAGAATTGATAAATAATTCAGCAAAGTTGCAGGTTAAAAAATGAATGTGCATAAATCAGTAGCATTTCTATACTAATAACAGTGAAGCTGAGAGTCAAATCAAATATTCAATATCATTCACAATAGCTACAAAGAAAGTAAAATACTTAGGAATATGCTTAACCAAGGAGATGAAAGATCTCTACAAGGAGAACTTAAAACACTGATGATGTAATTTGCAGATAATACATATAAATGGAAAAACATCTCATGCTCAAGTATTGGTAGAGTAAACACTGTTAAAGTAGTGCCCAAAGTGATTTACAGATTCAGTGCAATCCCCATCAAAATACCAACATCATATTTCATAAATCTAGAAAAAAATAATTTTATGCCTCATTTGGAACCAAGAAACAGTGCAAATAGCCAAAACAATCTTAAGCAAAAAGGACAAATCTGGAGGCATTACATTACCCTACTTCAAATTATACTACAGGGCTGTCATAATCAAACAGCATGGTACTGGTATAAAAGTAAAGCCATAGACCAGTGGAACAGAATAGAGAACGTAGATACAAAACCATCTACCTACAACCAGCTGATCTTTGACAAAACAGACAGCAACATATATACGCTGGGGAAAGGAAACCCTATTTAATAAATGGTGCTTGGAAAACTGGATAGCCACATGCAGAAGAATGAAACAGGACCCGTCTCTCGCTGTATATAAAAATTAATTCAAGATGGATAGAAGACTTAAATATAAGTCATGAAACAGTAAAAATTCCAGAAGAAAATGTGAGAAAAACTCTTCTAGATATAGGAAAAGAATTTATGATTAAGATGCCAAAAGCAATTTGCAGCAACAATAAAAATAAATAAATGAGATTTGATTAAATTAAAAATCTTCTGCACAGTAAAGGAAAATAATCAACAGAGTAACTAAACAACCTACAGAATGGGAGCAAATATTTGCAAACTATATATCCAATAAAGGGCTAATATCCAGAATCTACAAAGAACTCAAACACAACATCAAGAAAAAAACCAAACAACCCCATTAAAAAGTGGACAGAATAATACAAGAGGTTCTAACTTACTGTCATTTCTTAAAATTGAGTAATATTCCATTGTGAACAAATACCAGATTTTAACAATCCACTCATGCATTGACGGGCACTTGGGTTGTTTCCATAACCTAGCAATAGTGAATTGTGCTGCCATAAACATTCGGGTGCAGATGGCTTTATAACAGAATGTCTTATGCTCTTTTGGATAGATGCCTAATAATGCTATTGCTGGATCGAATGGTCATTCTAATTTTAGCTCTTTGAGGAATCTCCAAATTCTTTTCCACAAAGGTTGCACCAATTTGCGGTCCCACCAACAGTGTAAGAGAGTCCCTATCTCTCCACATCCTCGCCAGCATTTGTTGTTTTGGGATTTTTTGATAGAGGCCAGTCTCACTGTGGTTAGGTGGTATCTCATTGTGGTTTTTAAGGTATAAAAGTTACAGTAAGCTAAGGTTAATTTATTATTGAAGAAAGAAAATATTTTTATAAATATAGTATAGCCTAAGTGTCCAGTATTTATAAAGTCTACAGTGGTGCACAGTACTGTCCTAGGCCTTCACAGTCACTCACCACCACTCACTGACTCACTCAGAGCAACTTCCAGTCCTGCAAGCTCCATTGATGGTAAGTGCCCTGTACAAATGTACCCTTTTTAAATCCTTTATACCATATTTTTACTGTACCTTTTCTATGTTTAGCACAAATCCTTACCATTGTGGTAACAATTGCCTACAGTATTCAGTATAGTAGCCTGCTGTACCAGTTTGTATTCTGGTAGCAATAGACCACAGAATATAGCCTAGGTGTGTAGCAGGTAGGCTATACCTTCTAGGTTTATGTAAATACACTTTATGATGTTTGCACAGTGATGAAATTGCCTAATGATGCATTTCTTGGAATGTATCTCCATCCTTAAGTGATGCATGATTTTACATTGCTATTATCTATAGTTATTATGTTGTACAATAGATCTCTTGATCTCAAAATAATTCTTATTTTAAAGTCTATCATGGCCTTTGTTAATAGAGATCAGTTTTATTATTTCTCTCTTTCAATTCTTATGCCTGTAATTGTTTCCTCTTTTATAATTGCTTTGGGTAAAACCTCCAGAACAATTTTATATAATAGTGGACTTAGTGAGAATGACTCTGATGTTTTCAGATTAAATAAGATGTTTGCTTTAGTATTCAAGTACATATTTGATTATCTTGTCGATACTGCCAATCATTCATATTTTCTCAAGAGTTTTTATTAATAACTGGCATTTTATGTTATCGAAAGGTTTTTCAGCATCCATGGAGATAAACCTACATTTCCTAGTGGCATATTAATATGATAAATTAATAAATTCCCTGATATTGAAATGTATCTTTGCATTTCTATTATAAAACCAGCTCGGTTATTGTGTATTATTCCCCTAATGTTCAGTGAAGCCTCGATACTGATATTTCACTTACAATTTTGACTTCAATAAGTGATTATCAATCACTTCAATAAGTTATCCATAAGTGATTTTAATCTATAGTTTTCTTTTTTCTGTATTTCATTATCAGGTTTACATAATTAATGTTATAACACCTTCATAAAAAGAATTTGGTCGATTTCTTTTATATTCTATATTCTGTAAGAATTTATGTAGCATTGGTACTATCTCTGCTTCTTCTATGGAAATTGGTTTGTTTACCCTTTTGTTGAACTATATTTTCCTAAGAAGTATTGTCTTTCATCTAGATTTTTAAACGCATTTACACAAAGGTATGCAAAGCAGTCTTTTTATGATTTTTAAATTTCCTCTGTATAATACGCATTTCCCCTTGTCATTTCTTATTTTGTATAATATACATTTGCTTCCTCTACTTTTTTTTCTTGATGTATTTGGCCTTAATTCTGTCATATGTCTTACACTGGTAATTACTGTGTACATTATGTATTTATGCATGTTATTGTATGCTTTCCTGTATTTCTCCATTTCTTGTGTCTTCTTTTTAAAATTTCTTTTGATATTTAGGTAGGTTTCTATTTCTATTTTAGAAATTACATTTATATTAATACCTTTTATGGTGCCCTCAACCTTTTAGTATAATGCAGTCTTTTCCTGTTTGGTCTATTGTAACTTGTATGCTTTTACTTATTATCTAAATAATGATCAGTGAGCATTTTAATTTCCCATCCTCTTTCCCTTCTCCTCCCATTTCTTTGGTTGCCATCTTTCTACTTTGTCAGAGTAGTATACAATGTTGGTTGGAATTTTTTACCTGTGATCACTTTCTTGCTTTTGTCTTAGCCCTACCACTAAATGCATAAAATACTAAATATCAGTCTATCTGCTGTGACTTCTCCAGTCATTTCTTGGTCGGATAAAGCTTATATTTTAGAAATGTTAACTACTGATGCAGTATGGTTTAAGACTTCTATCACAGTTAAGATTACTATCAAATGCTATTTGTATTCTTTTTGTCATAATTAATCTATTTTTTAAAACTTTATGTTTTTAAAATTCTTTTTGCTTTGGCCAGGGAGGGTATAGCAATTTTTATCTGCCAGAAACTCTAAAAGTTTTAAATCTTTAGACCACTTTGTGAAGTGGACTAGCCCCCTGAGGAGTGGGGGGCCACAGAGAGCAGAGAGGGACCACCCCAGTGAGGTTTTCCCCAAACGAACTGGGCTACTGACCACATATGTAAGTTGATGCCAATCTATATCAAACAGACTCAGCAAATTCATCAGATGCCTACAGTGAAAGAGCCCAGCAGATACCAGTTTAGGCAGTTCAGAGCAGAAGGCCAAATTAGCCAATCCAAAGAATCATGAGCTAAATAAAATAGCTGTTTTAAGTCACTGAAGTTTGTGCAGCAATAGCTAACCGAGACATGGCCCTATCCTGCATTCTTTTATATTAGCCAGTATTGTTGGTTATTTTATTTTTTCTTCTCTATAGGCATGTTTGCTAACATTTTTGTGTTTACCCTAGAAATTATAAAATATATCTTTAATTTAGTATATAGTCTCCTTGAAATTAGTGTTTTTACCACGTCAGGCAATGCAAGAACATTATAGCGGTTAAACTCCATTTACCCTCTCCCTTTTTTTTTTTTTTTTTGCTATTGTTGTTGTATATTTTATCTCTGATTGTTGTCAGCCATCAGCCCAACAAAACATTGTTATTTATTTCAGGGGTTGGCAAACAACATTCTGTGGAAAGCCACCTGCTTTTATTGTTTTATTGGAACACAGCTGCTATGCTTTAAATGTGGCCCCTCCCAAATTCTGGTGTTGCAAATGTGGTGGTAATTAAGGCGTGGGCCTTTAAGAGATGATTAGGCCCCGAAGGCTCCTCACCTGCGAATGGGATTAAGGCCTTCCACCTTCCACTTCATGAGGACGGGGAGTTCCTTCTCTCTGGAAGATGCACCCCTCACCGTACAACTCAACCTGCCAGCACCTTGACTGTGGACTTCCCAGCCTCCAGAACTGTGAGAAACCAAATTTCTGTTCTTTGTAAATAATTCAGTCCAAGTATTTTTTTTTTTTTTCGTAGCAACACTAAGACAACAGTTATGCCTATTCATTTCTATAATGTCTATGGCTATTTCATACTACAATGGTAGTGGTTGAGTAGTTGTGGTAGAGATGGTGTGGTCTGCAAAGCCTGAAATACTGACTGTTTGGTTGTTAAGAAAAACTTTGCTGACCTCTGCTTTAGAGGGTCTATGGACTTTTATGTTTACCTATATATTGATAGTTCTGGGGCTTTTCTACACTTTCAGCTTCTGTTTGACGCAACTTTATTTCACCTTCATTTTTTTATTGGTATGTTTATTTTTGGTTGGTGTTTTTTTTCTTTCATTATTTTGAAATTGTCATTTTATTGCCTTTGTGTTTCCATAATTTGTGCTGAAAAGCAGTAATTATTGTTGTGGTTCCCTGAAAGTAATGCAGTTTCCTCTCTTTCTTAGGCCGCTTTAAAGACTTTTCTTATATTTATTTTTCAGCAATTTGACTATAATGTACCTAGGTGTGATATTGTTTGTATTTGTCTTGCTTGTATTTTACTGAACTTGTAACTTATGCTGCCAACTTTAACTGCATTTGGAGTATCCTCAGCTATTATTTTCAAATATCTCTTATATTCTTTTTCTCCCATTTTTTTTCATTTTAATGACATATGTTTGACCATTTCACTATGTTTCACATCTATTTTATCCATGTTTTCATCATTTTTTTTCTCCTTTTTGGGGCTTCAGTTGGAATATTTCTATTGACTTATTTCATTGAGTTTACTAATCCCCTCTTCTGCTGTGTCCAGTATAGAACCTATCCGATGACTCACGCTTCATTGCACACACAGTGACTTTAATTGTATATTTCAACTTTGCGGATGCTGTTTATGCTAGTGTTTCAAGAATGTCCCACTGTGTACTTCCGAAGTTGATCAACCCAAAGTGAATCTTTACTCAAGTTTTAGTTACTCCTTCTATGGGTCATTTTCCCCACTAGTACCGCACCTCTCCGCGTGCTAGTCACAGTAGCTCTGCTAACTCTACCTCCATTCTAGTCCCCTGTGGTTTGGATTCAGAAAATGCCCTCGAGGAAAGCTGTGGTTGTTTTGTCTCAAGAACTTATAACCCTTTTATTGCTTGCTATCCAATGCTTTCAAACAGTCATTCCATGTATTTTTCCAATTTTTAATTTTGTTCACAATGGGGTGATGAGTTTGAATTGATTACTTTGGTCAAAGCGAGCCAGAAAATCTCTGAGCTAGTTCTTGGTCTATGAGATGTTCAGCAGCAAGTATCAGGGCTGGTTGGCCCCTAGGACTGTCTTCCAATGGCTAACCTGGCAGATATGAGGACTGGACAGAATCTTAAAAAAGCCCGGATACTTATTTCTAGACAGGTTAGAAAAACGTATGCATCCTGAATGCAAGAAACATAAAAAAAAAAAAAAAAAAAAAAAACCCAGTTTTTAGAACTCTTTATTGGGCAAGACTTTGGTCTGAGGAATCAAACCAAAGCCCAGTTATCTGAATTGGGATCAGTATGTTTCAATTGATTGTGGGTCCTTCGTGTATTTAGCTAGAGGTTCTTAATATTGTTTCCACGGACGGGGATCAAGTGGCATCAGTTCTGAATGAAAAAGTAGTGGCGGGCTTGAAAATTTATAGGAGATTTGTTTTTAGTTGATGCTAGATACTCTGATTTTATTAAAAGCGATTTGAATAATGAGTTGATCATGCAGTGACAGACAACCATTTTGCTGAGCTGGAATTTACAGGAAAAAAAAAAAAATAGGGAGAATTCCCCTGATCTTCCACATCAAAGATTCACTTGAGCTAAAGAAGGGAACCTTTAAGATTGAAGTGCCCTAATTAATATAGTGCTTATTAATTATAGACTTCAAAAAGCTTTTAGTTTCAAAGTTTAGAAGCACTGCCGATGACCTTCATATGTCTTAGTATGCACATCTTTACCTCACCTTGCCACGGGGGGAGAACAAATTTTAACTCTGATCTGCTGGCTCAAGGTATTAAATAAGCGAGCATTTTAAACAGCTGGTTCCTAGGCCATTTATTTTTTTCTCTGAGTGTGTGACAGAAACAGAACCGTAACGGTTTTCAAAATTCTCGTTTTGCTCTTCCTAACACAGGAGGGCTTGTAGGACTCTCTGTGCCCTCTGCTGTCCATTCTAGGCCTTATTGTGAACCAGGGAAACAGATAAAGGGGGGGGGAATCTACATTTAGAAGAGTAGAAGATTACTTATGGCAGAAAATTGAGCGTAAGTGAAAGCAGGTGGAAGGAGGA
Source organism: Lepilemur ruficaudatus (assembly GCA_963574885.1). NCBI lineage: Eukaryota > Metazoa > Chordata > Mammalia > Primates > Lepilemuridae > Lepilemur > Lepilemur ruficaudatus. The sequence continues at coordinate 417 of CAUYRT010099518.1, read as the reverse complement.
TCCTTACTGTTTGCCAGGTGTCCCTGTAGACACTGAATGAGAGGCATTGTTGGTTCATTTGCCTTCATTACAACCCTGAGGGTAGTGTGGGAGACACTAGTTGTTGTCTACCTAATATCCTACTCTCCCGTTTCTCTCATTAAGAACATCCCAGTTTTGTCTGGGGCGATGTTCCCAAACAAATTTCTGACTTTGTGAACTTCCCTTGCAGCAGGTCTGGAAGACGACATGTAAAGGGATGTCAGTGGAGAATCTGGGGGAAAGCTTTTACTTTAGTTACCAATGCAATCCCTTCGTCCTTCTTCCCTCCCCTTGCCTTAAATAGGGACGTGGTGGCTGAAGCTGATGCAACCCTCTTGACAATGAGAGAATGGTCCAGAAAATTACAGAGCAGAGGCCTTGACATTGTTGAGTTTC
>CAUYRT010099517.1:0-18740 GCA_963574885.1 Lepilemur ruficaudatus | reverse complement strand
CCGGGCACAGTGGCTCACACCTGCAATCCTAGCACTCTGGGAGGCCGAGGCTGGAGGATTGCTCAAGGTCAGGAGTTTGAAACCAGCCTGAGCAAGAGCGAGACCCCATCTCTACTAAAAATAGAAAGAAATTAATTGGCCTACTAAAAATATATAGAAAAAATTAGCCGGGCATGGTGGCGCATGCCTGTAGTCCCAGCTGCTCGGGAGGCTGGGGCAGGAGGATCGCTTGAGCTGAGGAGTTTGAGGTTGCTGTGAGCTAGGCTGACGCCATGGCACTCTAGCCCAGGCATCAGAGTAAGACTCTGTCTCAAAAAAAAAAAAAATCATAAGATTGGTGGCATTGGAAAGTCTGGACAAGAGGTGGCATGATCAGAGGCGAGGCAAGGTAGTGGAAGAGAAAGACCATTAAAGGCATCTTGGAATAACTCAAATGTAATCTTGAAATGCTTGAGATAAGCACATGCTGTCCTCTCACTTCTTCTACCCAATTCATATAGAAGTTAGAAAAGAACATTTTAAATGTTTAATGCTCAAAAGCAAGAAGGAGAATTCTCAGAGGACCAAATGTGAAAAGGAATCCTGAAAGCAGAGATCAAATTAAAAACAATAAATGCAAAACATACAAGAGAAAGCTCTGTCACAGAAACTGATAAAAAATAAGCTGCTTCATGTCCTCAGCAATAGACACCAGGGGCCACAGAGCCTAGAGCAACCAACCAGATGATTAACTGGGGCACACAAAGGAGAATGTATAAAACAAGCACTGATAGCTGTACAAAGTAAAATGGACAAATTCACAATTACAGTGAGAGGCTGCATATCCCTCTCTCAGAAACCAACCATGAAACCGCCAACCAATAAGGAGGGATACAGAGGAGTTGTGTAATGCGCTTAATAAGCCTGACTGAGTAGCTATGCAAAGAAATCTACCATACAGTCAAAACTACATATTATTTTCAAGCACACAGATTACAGCCACAAAAATTTACCATGTGTTAGACCACAATGGGAATGTCAGCAAATTCCATAAAGGTGATATTATACAGGCTATAGTTACTTATTCATCAACAATTATAAGAAATTGCACAACTCAAAAAAAATCCCATATACAAGGAAATTAAACATGCAACACACGCACACACACACCTCCCCCTGCATACATATACATACCATTCCAAATAATTATTAGGATAAAGCAAAAATAAATATGGAAATTGTAAACTATTTGGAGCTGAATAACAAATTAAAATGCTATGTAACAAAATGTGAGGAAATGGCTGGAGCTACTGAGAGAAAAATGTATGAACTCAGATGTGTCTATTTGAAAATACTGAAAATAAATAGCCTATACTCTTAACACAAAAACCTAGGAAAATAAAATAAAATAAACATAAAATAGAAGAAAGGGATACTATAAATAAAAGCATAAACCAACTAATTAGAAATAATAAAAGGTAAGAAACTGATGAATAAAAAATAAAACAATACTTTGAAAGATTGATAAGCTTCTTCAGCAAGTATAATCAAGATTAAAAGGTACAAACATTTGTCAGAAATGAAATATGAAACAATAGAGATTGAAAAATTATAAGAAGATAATAAACTTTAAAGCAGTGCACTTGTAAATCTAGATTAAATGAATAACTAATTTCAAAAAATATATTTCAAATGTATGTATTTTTTCAAGTCTATTATAGTTCAAAAATGGGTTTAAAATTAATAATAATTATTAAAAAAATGTATTCTCCAAGAAAATTTAGAAAGGGAGAAAAAAGCAATCCAGCTAAGATGGTCCAGGTGAGTAAAGGCAGTGGCACAAAAAAGTATTTCTTTTTTTTTTTTTTTCAAAAAAGTATTTCTTATTAGTGTGTGTAAGTGGGCTGTAGAATTCAGTGCCATGGAAAGTTTCGAGGCAGGAAGACAGGAGCTGAAATCCCTGCCAGAGAAGAGCCAAGAGACTCAGTAATTGCTCATAGAGAGAAGGGATGCTTAATACAGAAAGAAAGAAGTAATTTAAAATTATTTATTAATATTTTCATCACTGAAACCATTAAGTCTCAAAGAGTCATTCTGCATTTTTTTTCAGTCCTGAGTCTCAGAATCTAGGCTGTGAGAATTTTTAACTTAAAACATTTAGAAGCTCTATGAAACCTGCATAAGTTAATAGAAAAAGAATGACTTCTAATAGATATATTTCCCAGTAAGTGTTCAGGATGTAAAAATCATTCTAATAATAATTTATACAATTTTCTGAGGCTTTCCAAAAATATTAATTTTTCTGGCCCAACTCACACTTATAGCTATTAATAATATTAATGTTTCAGAAAAGTGCATACAGCTTCAAAAACTGTGTAAATTATCTTTTAGAATTGAGTTGGAAAAGAGTAGGAAACATCTGATCTTTACTCCAGTTATACAAAGCTCTATTATGATGATGTGAATTTTACCTATTTGTTTCTAAAGTTTATAAATGACAATTATGCTTTTGTTTTTTACTATCAGGGCTGCAAATGTAAACCTGGAATCCAACTCTCAAGGTGGATGGAAGAATGGGTTAAGGTCACTGGATGTGTTGGTGGCCCAAGTAGTGCCATGTTGGAGCCTGCTTTTTCCCATTTTTTTATTTAATTAATTAATTTATTTCAATAGATTTACAGGGTACATATGATTTTTGTTACACGGATGAATTACATAGTGGTGAAGTCAGGGCTTTTAGTGTACCCATTGTGCCCTCTTCTGTTTTGATTTTTAGAGATTGTGTCAGTTTTATACAGGATTATTTAAAATACACAAAATTAATAAATAAATTAGAAGTAAATATGATGAAAACCATTTGAGAAAACTGCACAATTGAGTAGACTAATTTGTTACTAGCCATAACAAAATACCATAGCAGACACATAGAAATTTCCCTTTGCACAGTTTGAGAGGCTAGAAGTTCTAGATCAAGGTGTCTTCAAGGTTGGTTCCTGCTCAGGCCTTTCTTTTTGTTTTGTAGATGGTCATCTTCTCTGGTGTTTTCACAAGGTCTTCCCTCTGTACCCATCTATGACAAAACGTCCCTTTGTTATAAAAGGGAGTAAGGGTCATACTGGATTACGGCTCTTCCTAATGACGTAATGACTCATTTCTGTAAAGACTCTGACTCCAAATATAATCACACTGGGAAGTAAAGTAAATTGGACTTCAGCGTATGAATTTGGGAGGGGGGCACTATTCAGCCCATAAGAGAGGGCTTTTGCAGGCTATAAAATCAAAAGGAAGATGGGGGGGGGAGGAAGTGCCGTAAAGGTATCTTTATAAAACCATCGTGTGAGGCAAGGAAAGAAAAATGATTTGAGAGTATTTAAAATGCCATCGTGGCTGAATACAGGTCAAGCAATTGCAGCTAATTTCCAATCCCTTACCACCGCGGTCCCCAAGCCCCAGTACCGGTCCTCGGCCTTGCAGGGACTGGCCACCGAGCTCCACACCCCACACGCCCCCGCGCCCCTGTCAAGGAAAAATTGCCTTCCATGGAATTTAGGAAGGAAGGGACATGAGTGGCAGGCCAGGGAAGCTCCATCTGTTTTTGCAATGGCTCCCCTCCCCATTGCTCACATTACCTCCTGAGCTCTGCCTCTCTCATCCCTCCCCCACCACCCATGGAAAAATTATCTTCCTTGAAACGGTCCCTGGGGTCGCTGTCCTACCGTAACTCCAAAATACTCCGTTGTTTCCCATGGTTTGTTGTATTAACTGACTTAATTGTGTGAAAGCTTTTAGAAAATGCCTCATACACAATAAGGACTTAATATTAGCTGCTGCCTCCACCGTCACTGTCATTGTCACTGTCATTGTTCCCACATCCTAGTGCTCAACACAGCCTTCCTGTAAGGAAACGGTAAGCTCATGTCTGTCTCCCTCAACAATCACGAGTTCCCCAAAGGCACACTAACTTCATTGTCTTCGTATCAGGATACGCTGTGCACAGCGCTTGACACCTAGAATATGTAAACTAATGTTGAACTTAACAGGAAAATAAAAACAAAACATGGATGCCCCATTTTTAATTTTTTTTTCTTAAAAGCTTGGACTACACGTATGTTTTGATAAGTGCTGAATGAAATTGAGATATTTGTTTAAATATAGAAATGAAGTTTATCTTTTGGGAAACAAAAGACAAACCATTTACTGAGATAATTTACTTAATTGTGGTCCCCAACCCCCAGGCTGCAGAACCGCACCACTCTCTGCCACCTCCTCACCCCATACATTAAAAATTGTCTTCCATGAAACTTAGGAAGGGTGGGGGGTGTATAGGCAGCAGGAGTCCAGCAGCTGGCTAGAGAGCAAAGCTTCATCTGTATTTACAGCCGCTCCCCTCCCCATCACTCCCATCACTGCCTGAGCTCCACCTCCACCCCCCTGGAAAAATTGTCTTCCATGAAACCTGTCCCTGGTGCCAAAAAAGGCTGGCGACCACTGATTTAGAAGCTCGAAAGAAAAACATAAGGGAGCTAATTTTAAACCACTAAAGAATTTCAATTTGGTAGTGTTTGTAAAATGCTTTGAAGATGCAGAGTGATGCATGTGCATGTTTTTGAACTGGGGAAAAATGAAAAGGACACTGAATACATAAAACCAGATGGAGTGTGAAAAACATAAAAAAAAAGTGAAAACTAAATCAGTAAGAAAACAGTGTTTTTAGAAATAATTGAGATTTTTGTTGTCATCTGGAATGGCAAAGGTTCAACATTAATAAGAGAAAAATACAATTTTTAAAGTGTTCCACTTTTAAATGTATTTTCATATTAAAGGATGTTAAGTGAAAGATATTAATAGTTTGATCATTATACTTTCTTCCAGAAAGTAAAAATGAGATGTCTTTGTAAACATGGGCAGAACAGAAAAGCTCTGCTTGGCCTCAGCTCCTCATACTTTTGAGCGTGTGAGATTTTATTTTGGTGCAGTCTACAGGCACTGTAGGTAACTTCATCTTACGCTGTTTCTGTTGGTGGTGGTATGTTTTGTTTTCTACTTGGTGGAACTTTATTACAAAATACCTACCTTTCTGGTGTAATTTAATAATCACTTTAGTGCTGCTGCCCATCACTTTATACTCACATTGCAATTTTTTTGAAGTAATTCAAAAGTGTCTACTTTAGAAGGAGGCTGGCAGGGTTTGAAGAGCTCTAAATTAAGACCTGGCTGGCATGACATTCTGGTCAGCTAGGAATTTGATATAGGACAATGGGTAACTCATTTAATTTATCTAACCTCTTGCTTTCTTATTTGAAAGATGAGTGAAATAATATCTATTCTTGCTATCTAATATAGTGGTAATGAGGGTCATAGTTACAATGAAGATCATATGAGAATATATACATAAAAATACTTCTTAAATGAAGTGTGACTTATCTTATTACTATGTATTTAACAGAACTCATAATTGACTTCCCACAGCTCACCAGCTTCCACCCTTCAGATCATATCAATGATAAGAGATGCCTGTTCTCTACATATTGCTCAGAGAAATTGTAGCAAGCAGCTTCTATTCTTGAAAGTTTGGTTGTATATAGAGTTGCAAAAACACTCAAAAATATCCAATTAGGATTCTTTATGAATATGTGAATAAGAAGACTAAAGACCCAAGATGGTTAATAAGTTGCTTAAGATCAATGTACTCTGATATTTAATTTAATGCTTACTTATGGCTCACGCATGATGCTATTGGAACTAATCACTGGACTACATTTCTCTGGAGTACAGGGCCTTGTCTTGACATTTTAGACCAGGGGTCAGCAAACTACAGCCCATGGGCCAAATCTGGCTCACCACTTGTTTCTATAAATAAATTTTTTTTGGAATATAGACACACCCATTTATTCAGGTATCATCTGTGGCTGCTTTCACACGACAGTGGCAGAGTTGAATAGTTGCAACAGAAACCATCTGGCTCACAAAGTCTAAAATATTTGCTATCTCACTCTATACAGAAAAAGGTTGCTGACCTCTGTTTTAGAATAATTATTTTTCATAAAATTATTTGGAATATCTTTCAAAATTGATATATACTTTTTAGGACAAAATTCAAATATTTCAGAAGCATGCAAAGTAAAATGTAAAAGACGAAACTTTCCATTCATCTTCCATTACTTTTTGGTCACCTTTGGAGCCTAGCAGAATCACCTGGCACAGAGTAAATGGTCATCGATAAATTTTTGTCAACAGAAGGGAGGAAGAAAGGGACGTTGGGAGGGAGAGGCAATAATACTTTGTCAAGGTGACAAGTATAAAGGTCAAATTCAAGGTCTTAAAGTCATGAAAAGAGAAAAAAACAGTGATTTTTCAGCTCTTCATCTTATTCTAAAACTTGATGGCCATTTCTGCCACATTATCTCTGTGAGTATTCTGAACAAAATAATGGATTTATCTTTAATTGCTATTTTTTTCTTTTATTTCTAATACTAAAGACATGCAACATAAGAGAAGGTTGGTGAGACCTGTCATTGTGGGCTACCACCTATACATAAAATAAATACTAGTAGTCCTCCTTTATCCATGGGGAGATACATTCCAAGACCCCCAATGGATGCCTGACACCATGGATAGTACTGAACCCTATACATGTTTTTTTTCCTATATATACATACCTGTAATCAAGATTAACTTATAGATTAAGCATTGTCAGAGATTAAAAATAATAACTAATAATAAAATAGAACAATTATAAAAACATGCCTGCATCACTACTCTTGCACTTTGGGGCCATTGTTAGGTGAAATAAGGGTTATTTGAACACAGACACTGCAATACCATGACAGTCAATCTGATCACTAAGATGGCTACGAAGCGACTAACTGGGCAGGTAACGTCTACAGCACAGGTACATTGGACAAAGGGGTGACAGCGTAGGTGAGACAGCACAAGATTTCATTGTTCTACTTGGAATAGTGTGCAATTTAAAATTTATGAATTGTTTATTTGTGAAATTTTCCATTTAATAATTTTGAGACACAATTTATCATGAGTAACTGAAACTGCAGAAAGCAAAATCATGGGTAAGGGAGAACTGCTGTATGGTAAGTGCTAACTCCTTTGGCAGAAGTAAATGATTTTGTTCTGTAGAGCAAGAAAAAAGGAATCACGTGATTTGCAGAATTAGTCTTCTGGGACAAAGAACATAAAAATCACATTAAAAATAGATTTCCCATAAGAAACGAGAAAGCAATGGATCCTTCTGGAATATTCTCAATCTTTGTTTCCTAGAGGATTGTAGAAAAGGGATTGCCTTGGCAGGGACTTAGCTATACCGTCTTACCAAAAGACTGCTCTCAGGTCATTACACATGAATTGCACATGCGTCTTCATGCTATTTTTAAAGTAAGTTATTAATATAAACAGTGCTAGCCCACGAATTCTCAAGAGAATTGTGTCATGAGAAAGTAACCATAGGAAGTTTATCCATTTCTTTATTATATTCCTGTTTCTTCTCCTCACTTTTGCCTGGTGAGGTAATGCAGTTTAGAACCTTCAGCTTATTGTTTTAAGAAGAGTTCATCTAGTTCACTTTGGGTTCCTGGGTGGTGAATTGCTCAAAGACCTCCCATAGGTAGCAAGCCTTTGTATTGTTATCTCATTACACAACAGTGAAGCCCTGTGAAATGAATCTTTTTTTTCTCACTGCAGTTTGTCTCTCCCACATAACAATGTGAGACAGAATGAAGCTGGCTCAAGTCTCTGTATGTGATATTAAGTTGGAACTGCTTTTTGGCTGTCATCATTGACCATGTCACCACTTTGTCACCTGATTCCTAGATTTTGTCAACTGTAGCTGGGTGTCTGAGATCACTTTCACCCCTGTGGAATGTGTCTGCAGTGTTTGCATGAGGGCCGGTCACTCAGACTCCCACAGAAGACTCTCCGTGCTGATGGAGTTGTTTTAATTGCACTCCCTGTATTTGTGAAATTCATGTAAGGACCTCTAATGGGGAGGAGGAGGAGGATTCCAAGAATGTCAAAGGAGGAAGCATTCCCTCTAGCTATTCGATTGTGAGATTGATTTTGTGAAACAAAATACTCATTTACCCACAGCTTTTTATCTCACTCAATATTCTGGCTGGGCTTTCCTCATCCGGTTTTTCTTTCATGCAAAAAAGAAAAAAAAAAATTCATCAAACCTCAGAACTCAGTCCCCCAGCATATGTTTACACTTCATAGACCGACTGAGTATGTGTGAAAAAAAAAAAGGAAAACACTAAAAGCAAGGAATGGGCCCTTTCCTAAACCTTTGAGGATTTTCAGTTTCTTCCCTCTTTCATTCCCTTCTTCCTCAGTTTCCCCCCAAACAACTTTATTCTGTGTGTGCAGAAGTTTGCCATTTGGCACTCGAGGTTAATTTCAATACTTACATGTCTCAGCTATTAGTTCTTCAGTAGCCTGCACAATTCCCTCTGCACTTTTGGCGACTGCAAACTAAAATAGGTGCAGTGTAAACAACAGGATTTGTTTCATCTACACGCACCATCACAGATACTTTTTTATTTGCTTTAAAGTAGTAACTCTCAAAAGTGGAAACTATTTTAAGATATTTTATTTATTTGATTAAAACTATTAGGGTATATCATGAAACATGACTGAACAAAGAAATACCAAGAAGAGGAGAGGGGGAAGAAATGATTTGGAGTTCTGATGGAGGTCCAATAAAAAATGATCATTTTGGTATCTTATATGTTTTCCTTTTCTATTTAAAAGAAAATCTCCAGCATGCTAGCCTGTAACACCATTATTCTAGGCTTCTTGCTCTGTTCCTATTTAACTACATTCAATTCTGTCTGTAAGACCCCCACTGGGAGAGGAAAAACATTCCCTTTGCTGGCAGGTGGTCTTTTTGTAAGCACTTTCCAATTGAAAACATATGTTACTGGGTGTGAGGAGGCTTCTGGTAAGTGAGAAGGAAGCTTATGCCAGGCGGTGATTGAATTATATAGGCAAATGCAAGGTAAACATGCTTAGCCCTTCCTTTCTTCCAAAATAAAGGTAGAGGCTTTTGGTATGTATAGATGGTCTCTATCTTACTAACCTTCACTTTCAAGCTGAAAGTTGGCCTTACCTCTCCTACCACATAATTCAACATTTACAACCTCTTTCTGATCAGTGTAAACCTAGATTCCCTTGCGTCTCCTCCCTTCTCCTGATCTTTTTCACCAAGATGGGTTAACTACCAGTAACATGGGGTTGATCTTCTTGAGGATAACACCTCTTCCTCAGACCTCAGATTTGTTCTCAGTTAATCGAAGAGAGAAGACTGCCAAAGCAAATGTCTTTTCAATAAAGAACCAAAAGATCTTTTTCTTATTCAAAAAGAGAAAAAAATCTTTTGGCAAAGATCTTTTAAAACAAGAAATTTTATGCCAGAATACATCTTTTACAAAACCTCAGATGTCTATTATGTACCTTTCCCTGTCCAAATACATCTTGAGAAAGGCTTAAGGTGGCTAATACCCTGACAACTTTCTGTTACATCGCCTGAAAAAAAAAAAGAGTGAATTTGCTCCATGAAACTTAGAATTTTAATTGTATTTTGTGACATATATAAAACTGTAAAGACATTTCCCTAAATATCCCAAACTAAAAATAACTGAAGATTGCACAGAGGCAGTGAATAATTGCATAATATGGGGAAATATACTTTACTCTTAGCCCAAAAGTACATAATAAAGACTCTGTACTTCACAAATATCACTGAAAAGTTGAGGTCAGACTGATCCTGTTTAAACAACTGGTCATTTAATTAAGATTTACTGCATCAACACCCAAGTGCTTTCCAGAACACCAATGCTCTATAATGAAATTTCTTTTGCTGAAGACTTCAAAGATTTCTTTAGTGGCTCAGAGAAATCGATAGCACATTTTTGCTCTTCCCCAATACGTGGCTTTTGAATATTTACTACAGAAAGTGACTATAACCATATAAAGGAACAAGTTGCACTGAAATTGACACAAATTTCTGTCCTTTACTTTTTAACAGTGTCTTGCACCATGCTTGTATACTATTGGTTTATGCATGAAGTAGTTTACAGAATAAGAAGTGCTTTTTGTGCACATTAGCATTCCTAGGAGCTGCTCAAGTAACCCGGAAAAAGGAGTCAAGAAGTATTAGACCATCCTTCAATTATAACAGACTAGTTAGAAACTGTCAGAAAAAAAAAAAACCCAAAACTCAGCTAATTCCAAGCTAAAAAAAAAAAAATCATAACGATACTTTCTTTTTACATGGTGCATTTCAGACATGACTTCATTATTTATCAGAACATTCTTCTGAGCATAGGTAGCAGGGTTTTCTCCAGTTTATAGAGGCATAAATTTGGGCATAAAAAGATTAATTGATTTCTGCTGGGCAGAGAAAATCCATGCCAAAGGGAGGGAGAGACCAGCTATCTACAAAGGACTCCAAAGCCCGCTATTTCTCCAAGATATGGAAACCACATCATCATTAACCTTTGTAACATGTTCTTGGAGTCATTGCCACAAAACTCATATTAACCATCTTCATGTTATCGATTTAAGCATGTTTGGGGGGTTTTGTTTGTTGATTGCTTTATGCTAACACACTTCACTCACATAGAATGTAGTCATTGGTTGGACAGCATGTTGCATACATGGTAATACAGAAAAGATGAAAACAGTAATGATGCTCAAATATTAATTCAAAGACACCGCAAAGAATTGTCATTACTTACTCCCACCATACTATTTAAGGCCAGAAAAATAACCTAATTAGAGAAACTTGAGAAGCCCATGATCTAAAAAAAAAAAAAAAAAAAATGGTAACATAATTACAATACCCTTATAAAAATATCTTTAGGAGATTGCTTGCCGTAGGTAGTTTTCCCTGTCTGAATGTACCTTCTTCACTTTCTTTAATTTCTCTTCAGTTCATTAATTCATTAATTGATTTATTTAGTGTGTATTTATCCAATGCCTATATTTTGCTTAATATTGGGAATCTGGTAGTAAGTTAGATGAGCAAGATTTTTATTCCTAAGAAATTTATATACAGTAATCACAAAGTTTAATTCCCTCAGTGGGAAAAAAAAGGTATCATTAAGGAGGAAACAAGTTCTATTAGGAAGACAAGCGAAAGTGAAGATTATAGAAAACCGGAAAGTGTATGCTCCTTGTAAAGAGGATTGTGCTGTGAGGAGAACGGGGCCCAGTGCAGACAGATTATGTATTTTTCAGGAGGAGCTCAAGTCTTTGTTTTTGGTTGCTGTTGTTTGCTTTATTAGCTGTGGAATTATTTACAATTAAAGCAAAAAAATGTTTTTAAAGAATATTTACAGTATTATGTTTTTTTCATGAAATTCATAGGGGTTAAGAACAGAGCTTCTGGCCTCAAATACTGATTTTGCTACTTCCAGGATACGTGACCTTGCATAAGTTATTGTACTTCTCTGTGTTTTAGTTTCCTCAGCTATGAAACAAGGCATGAGTAGTACCTATCTCATCAGGTACTATGTGTATTAAATGAGTTCGTTTACATATCATACTCAGAGGAGAACCTGGCACATAGTAATCACTCAATTAATGTCTATTATTACTATAGTTTTGTGAGAAAGATATGATTAAGGAAGCAAATACAATAACGTGTCAAAAGTACTCTGGGGAGTTTCAGAGTGCTGGGGAAATGCAGGGCAGGAGCACTTGATTTCAGTCTGCACAGCATATGCATGGCAGGAGATCATAATGTGGAAGTCAGAGGAACTTCCTTGAGGAAATTATACTGAAAGGAACAGAATTCAGCCTGGCACATTGTAGGTTGTAAAAATAGCTCAGTTGGGCACACTCACAGCCTGCAAGGGAAAAGATGTTGAGAATTGAGCCTGGAGAGACAGGCAAGGGCCAGGTCACAAATGGCCTTCCAAGACAGAATGTCAAGAGGTTTGAATTTTATTTTAAGAACAACAGGAAATCATTGAAGCAGAGGAATGACACAATTTGCATTGAATTGATGGGATTTGCTGATGGATCGGATTGGGTGTGTGAGAGATAGAGCACAGTCAATAATGACTCTTAATTTCTTCAGCCTGGGCAATTGGTAGGATAGAGCTGGAAACGGTGATTGAGGTAAAGCTGAATCAAGATTTACTTAGTTAAAAAAAAAAGGAAGGAAAAAAATTGAAGGCATTGAGTATAGATAATTCTTCTGGGGAGAACTGATATAAATAGAAGTAGATAAAAGTGAGCTTTTGTTGAGAGATGCACAGAGCTAGTAATATTTAAGAAAGCTGCTGATATAGGCATAAAAGGGAAATTATTTCATTTAAAATGTTTTGAAAACTTCTTTGGAGAAATTATTTCCTTTATCCACACCAGCTATATAAATTTTAGCTACTACAAACAAAAAGCATGGCGTAAATATCAATGAAGTATTTAATTCTATTATGGGACTTATCCTATAAACCATCAGTCCCCAACCTTTTTGGCACTAGGGACCAGTTTCATGGAAGACAGTTTTTCCATTGGAGGGGTACGGTTTGGGGATGATTCAAGCAAATTACACTCATTGTGCAGTCAAACCTCTCCACTAATGATAATCTGTATTTGCAGTTGCTCCCCAGCACTAGCATCACTGCCTCAGCTCCACCTCAGATCATCAGGCATTAGATTCTTACAAGAAACATACAACCTAGATTCCTCGCATGTGCGGTTTATAATAGGATTTGTGCTCCCATAAGAATCTAATGCTGCTGGTGATCTGACAGGAGGCAGAGCTCAGGCGGTGATGTAGCGATAGGGAGCAGCTGTAGATATAGGTGAAGCTTCTCTGGCTTGCCTGCCACTGACCTCCTGCTATGTGGCAGGTACCAGTCCCCAGCCTGGGGGTTAGAGACTGCAGCTATAAACTGTATCATTATAAGATATTTTCATTCCAAAGTGATGCTTCACTTAACTACTCAAATAAAAGGTGTATTGCCATACCATAGCATAATGAAATCAGAAAGTGAAATATAGGGAAAAGGTAAAATATTGACTAAGTTTTCTATTTTTAATATTGTATTAAAGAAAAATATTATTATTTATGATTCCATACCCCATATTAATCCTAGAATTATGTGGATATTGTATGAACCCAAGAAAAGAACATCATTTCTAAGATAAAATGAATTAAACGTGTCATTAATGTTGCTATTGGCCTTTAATATTTATTTTCTTCTGTATTTACATTTCATCTGGAAGTCTTTTGCAGAAAATCTGGTATGACTTTTACTTGGTTGGAAAGTGAGAAACTTTAAAAACACCCTTAAATCGGAACTAATCAGTGAGCACACGTGCATAAAGGGAAGTAAAACTCAGTGGAAACCAACCAGGGGTAAGGGGGGAGGAGGGGAAGAACAAAAACCTACCTAATGAGTACTATGAACACTATTTGGGTGATAGGCACACCTTTAGCTGGGACTGAAGCATTACAAAAGTGATCCACATAACCTAAAACATTTATACCTCCTTAATATTTTGAAATTAAAAAAAAAACCTTAAGCTCTGTATAGTAGGTTCTGAATAAATGTTTGCTAAATGAATTAATGTATACATTAATGAATATATGAGTGAATGAAGAGTCACATGGATGGCTTATGAATGGAAAATTTACGGTGGCACATATAATGCAAAAAACATGGCATGTAAACAGAGAAAGTTATGAGTCCTTTATGATATCCTTTGTATGTTAAGAGGAACAATATTGAGAGACACTTGCAGAATCAGGGCAGGAGAAAAAGGTGTCATCATTGATCATTCTAGAACAAACTGGGTGGATGGAATGAGGGGCAAGACTTAAGTCTAAACCAGGTGATTTCAGTGAACAAGGACTGTGTGTTTAGTGGCAACCTATGCCCTTATGGTGGAGACTGAAGTTAGAGCCAAAAGAAGCTGCTCAACAAGGAATGTGTCACTCCTGGGGTAGAGCTGCCTCACCTGAGGAAAGGGTGGAAGTTATTTCTGTCCTTCTCTGAGTCAGGAATTTATGACCTGACTCTTTCTACACACACACACACACACACACACACACACACAAAGCCCCAGGCATTCACGAATTGAAAGATTTATATAGGCTCTCACAAAAGATGTGACTGTTCTCAAAGGTGTTTTCAGAGAGGCAGTTTCTCCACCCACTCATCTCCCAGGGTGATTCTTTAACCAGGTAGAAAATTGAAGCGTGGGATTGAGATGAGTACTGAAAAGACATTTTGGAGAGGTTAGCCTCAGGATGATTCAGGAAAGAAAAAAAATAATTCCAAATTTCTATATCCTTACATCTATGCCTGGAAAGATAGAACTCTCCTTCATAGAAAAGGCTCCCAATATTATTTCTCTTTACTTTTATGTTATTTTAAAACTTTTTCTGCTTCATTTTCTCCCAGATTAATAAATATGTGCCAATTATCAGATAATTAAAAAAAAAAAACAGAAAAAGGGCCTATGGTAGTGCAATTCAATAGGAATTAATCAAAGAATGCAGCTCCTCTAATACCAAAATGCCACACTGCCCACTAAGCACACAAGTGGGAATTTCCATTCAAATAGTTGCAAAATATTCTATGATACTTCAGATTTTCAATTGATGGTAGTATTGTCTCTTCAGTGAACAGAACAATCCTGTCTTCTCTAAGGAAAATTAAATTAAACTAAATTAAATTTTAAAAGAAGGCAGTTTGTTGTTTGTCTTTAGACAATGGACACTAGACACCAGGAGGGTAATGAAATAGATGCAAAGAGAAAAGATGTAGGTCAAAATTTCCAAAGTTTTTCCCACAGAACTCCAGTCCAACCAGATGCTCTGAGAAAAGTGTGTTCCATGGCAAAACTTAGTTCTGCAGTGCTCTATATGCTGTCCTCCCTAGGGGATGAACAGTGCTCATTAAAATAGTAAAGGCCCCAAAATCCTGAATTAAAAAAACCCATTTAGCCTCCTTTAGCCTGGTGTTTTCAAAATGTATGAGTCCTCAAAGCCTTTTTAAATATAAGGCACATTAAGATCTTGCAGTGTTAGTGATATGGAATATGCCTGGGACGTTCCTATATGGACAACATAAACACATCCAAGTGTCCACAGAGCCATGTGCTAAGGAAATGGGATCACTCAGAGGCAATCAAAGCCTTCGGTAGAAAAATATAATGTTTCCATGCTCAGAGCATGGAAAAAAGAAATTATTTATGCTGGGAATCATGTACCATACCACACCACATAGGGGTAGTTGGGATTAGAAAGAATTAAAAAGTCAACAAAATGGAAACAAAAGCTTAATAATTAAATCCACTAGACTGTATTTTTAATTATTTTTTCTGGTGGTATTAGATGAAACTTTTCTATGATAGAGAATATTAAGATCACAATATTTTCCCTAACCAGTGCCTTCTAATCTCTGAGATTCATTTGCCTTTGGAAAACTCCTCTTCCCTGGATTTCTAATGAGGAGAGTAAAAAGGCTCACAAGGCTTCTTGGACATCAAATTCCTCTTACAAGACAATAATTTGTCAAATTAAATGCCAGTAAAACAGATGGATTATATTTCCCTCACAATATGCACAAATTAAAAAGTTAAAGAGAAAATGTACTTGGTAAAACTAGCTTTGTATTTTGCTGGATCTAAAACACTTAGAAAAATGTTTTGAGATGTTTGGCTAAAGCCCAGTGCCACCAAGCCTGTCTGGCTCCAGACACCAGCCTCATTAATTGAAATATTCTATTCAGCAGACAGATGGGTGAGTGGTTTGTTACTGACTTCTCCATAAAAGTGAAACATGAAATGTAATATTTCTGGAAGGATAAAACCTTGTGCTTCATACTTTTAGAAAAGTGGATTGAGATATAGGATACTTCAGAAATCATACAACTTCAAGGAATGAATATTTGAAAGAGGTGTATTGTATAAATACAAGGTAATTAAGAAAGGGAGAAGGAAGTACCTAAAGAAAACAAGTAAAGTAAAAAACTTGAGAGCGTGGAGTTTTTTGAAGAGCTTGAATTTCTACAACTATGAACACAATTATTGGGATGTTTCTTAGAATAATAGTTAATTTTGCGAAAAAATATTATAAATAAGATTTTGTGCATGTTTTTTTAAAAGCTTATAAATTTTATTTTTAAGAGCAGTTTTAGATTCACAACAAAATTGAAAGTACAGAGAGTTTCTGTACAGAACCCCTGTTCCAACATAGGCACAACTGCCCCCATTATCAACATCCCCCATCACACTGGTACATTTATTATAATTAATGAACCTACACTGACACATTATTATCACTTAAAGTCTATAGTTACATTAGGGTTCACTCTAAGTGTTTTTAATAAGGTTAGGAACTTGGTATTGTAAATTCTTTATCTTGTCAAATAACTGGCAATGCTGCTTAAAGTATATTATTAGTGGATATTTGAGGGTAGAGGAGATTGGAACTAATGTTTTGCCTTATTTTGAAATAATTTATAATCATATTAGTTTATTCAATTTAAAGAAGAAATAAATTATAGGTGAATATAAATCTTGCATACTTAACTCTGATGTTCATCACAAGAATTAGATAAGCCTCATAAATTATTAATAACCACTTCTACTTTATGATGTAGAAATATTATTTCCTGGTGATACTGGCTTCATAGAATGAGTTGGGGAGGATTCCTTCCTTTTTGATGTTATAGAATAATTTCTATAGTATGGGTACAAGCTGTTCTTTGTAGGTCTGGTAAAATTTGGCTGTGAATCCATTTAGATTGGGGCTTTTTTGTGTTGGAAGCTATTGGATTAATCTTTTAATCTCATTGCTTGCAACTAGTCTGTTCAGGAGTTCTATTTCTTCATGATTGAGTGTTGGGAGGTTGTGTGCTTCCAGGAATTTGTCCGTTTCTTCTGTTTTTGACTTTATGTGTGTCAAGATTTTCATAGTATTCACAGATAATATTTTGTATTTCTATGTGATCAGTTATATCTCCTTTTTAATTTCTGATTGAGCTTCTTTGGGTCCCTTCTTTTCTGTTCCTAGTTAATCTTGTTTATCTTTTCAAAGAACCAACTTTTTGTTTCATTGATCCTTTGTATTGTTTTTTGTTTGTTAGTTGGTTTATCATGTCATTTAGTTCTGCTCTGACCTTAGTTATTCTGCTGCTGCTGCTGGCTTTGGGATTGGTTTTCTCTTCCTTTTCTAGTTCCTTGAGATGTGTCATTAGATTGTTAATTTGTGATCACTCCATCTTTTGAGGTAGGCATTCAAGGCTATGAATTATCCCTTTAGGACTGCTTTTGATGAATCCCACAGATTTTGGTAGCTTGTATCTCCTTTGTCATTCAGTGCAAGGAATCATTTTATTTCCATCTTAACTTCATTATGGACCCAATAATTGTTCAGTACCAGGTTGTTTAATTTCTGTGACTTTGTGTAGAATTGAGTGTTTCTGTTGTAGCTGATTTCTAGTTTTATTCCACTGTAGTCCGAAAAGATACGTGGTATGATTTCTATTTTTTTTTTTTTTTTGAGTTTGTTGAGACATATTTTGTGGCCTAAGATATGATCAATCTTGGAGAATGTTCCGTGTGCTGATAAGAAGAATGCATATTCAGTAGTTTGGGAGTAAAATGTTCTGTAAATTTCTATTAAGCCCATTTGTTCTAGAGTCCCATTTAAGACCAGTGTTTCTTTCTTTATTTTCTGCTTGGGGGATCTGTCCAATTCTGTCATGGGGTGTTGAAGTCCCCGACAATTACAATGCTGCTGTTTATCTCTTTGTTTAGATTTAGTAGGGTTTGCTTTATGAATCTGGGTATACCTGCGTTAGGCGAATAAATATTTATTATTGTTATGTCTTCTTGTTGAATTTCTCCCTTTACCACTATGTAATGACCATCTTTGTCTTTCTATACTATTGTTGATTCGAAGTCAATTTTATCTGATATGAGAATGGCTACATCTGCTTTCTTTCAGTTTCCATTTGCATGAAATATTTTTTTCATCCCTTCACCTTGACTCTGAATGAGTCCTTGTCAGTTAGATGTGTTTCCTGAAGACAACAGATACTTGGGTTGTATTTTTTCATCCATTCAGCCAGCCTGTGTCTCTTGAGGGGACGTTCAGAATGTTCACATTTATTTATAGAATTCATATGCTTATAATTTGGGGTGTACCTTATTGCTTTGTTTTACCTCTTGTGCTATTGTTTTATATGAACTCTGAGCCTCAGCTTGTTGGTGGTGTTACACTGGTAGATGTCTATTGTGCTGATCCATGTATAATACAATTCTGAGTATTTCCTGCATGGCAGGTCTAGTCTTGACAAATTCCCTCAGTGCTTGCTTGTCTGGAAAAATCTTTATTTCTCCTTCATATGTGAAACTTAGTTTTGAAGGATGCAAAATTCTAGGCTGGCAGTTGCTCTGTTTAAGACTGAAGATGGGCCCCAATCCCTTCTGGCTTGTAAGGTCTCAGTTGAGAAGTCTGCAGTTAGCCTGATAGGTTTTCTTTTGTAAGTTACTTGATGGTTTCCCCTCACATCTGGGAAAACTTCCTCCTTCATGTTGACTTTGACCAGTCTGATAACTACATGTCTTGGTGATTGTCTCTTTACAATGAATCTCCCGGGTGATAATTAGGCTTCTTGTACCTGGATGCGTAAGTTTCTAGCAAGACCAGGGAAGTTTTCCTCAATTATTCCCTCAAATAGGTTTTCTAGCTCTTTTGCATTTTCTTCTTCACCCTCAGAGAT
>CAUYRT010099516.1:0-49843 GCA_963574885.1 Lepilemur ruficaudatus | reverse complement strand
TTTTTTTTTTTTTTTTTTGAGACAGAGTCGCACTCTGTTGCCTAGGCTAGAGTGCCATGGCGTCAGCCTAGCTCACAGCACACAAACTCCTGGGCTCAAGCAATCCTTCTGCCTCAGCCTCCCGAGTAGCTGGGACTACAGGCATGCGCCACCATGCCCGGCTAATTTTTTCTATATATTTTTAGTTGGCCAATTAATTTCTTTCTATTTTCAGTAGAGACGGGATCTCACTCTTGCTCAGGCTGGTCTCGAACTCCTGACCTTGAGCGATCCGCCCACCTAAGCCTCTCAGAGTGCTAGGATTACAGGCATGAGCCACCGTGCCCAGCCTATAAATCTGATTTTATGGCTTGAAATATAAGGATATTTTACATGTCTATATCTTAAATAGTGAGGACAAAAAATAAACAATGGATTAAAACACACAGGTTAGAAATCTGGGGAAAAAATTGCACATATATTGTTCCTTTAAATTCTTGCCAGTTAAAGATGGTTACAGTTTGGGGTAATTACCTACTGTTTTTTTTCTTTGATTGGAGACCTCACACAAAAATTGGATAAAATTTACTTAAATCCTTGATGTTCTAAACTTTGACAAGTTTATACAACAAAGGATAGATTCTAAATACTTCTTTTCAAAAAGGGAAAACTTTTTAGGTATTTTGCAATTCCAGGTATGATCAGTATACATAAATAAGATAATCATAAATAACTGTGGTCTAAATTTAACACAGAATATAAAACAATATTAAACAATCAACTTCAGGATTAGTAACAATATACTAGTCAAAGGCTTTTAAAACAAGGAACAAAATTAAATATAAAAACTCTAGTATTTCAACATTAGCATTTGAAAAGTGTTTACTGTTTTTAAATAGTTTTTGGAACATATGCTTTCTACTCTATTATGAAACAAATACTCTACCCAGAACACAATTTATTACTACAAAATAAATGTTTAAAACACAGTCTGCCAATTGAAAAAAACAAAACAAAGCACATTAAAATAGCAGGTTTCCACGCCAAGTTAAACAAATATTTTCTCCTTGACAAGCTGCTTACATTTAAATGAAAACAGGGCAAATTTGGTCAATAATATGGATTGCATATAATAAAAAGGACCTTAGATCATGTTAATACAAGGATCAGAAAGCAGTAACTTCAATTAAAACCACCCAATTATTTAGCAAACTTTCAGATACAGCAAATAAATTATTCTGTTTTAAACGAAAGTACTCAGATAAGTAGCTTTTTGACCTATGAGTAAGTCTCACTAGCAACAATCACACAGAAGCAAGAACCTGCTGAAGCAAGGCAAACCCCCAAATCAAACGAATGGTGTTAGTAATCAAAAAGCATTTGCAAAACATATTTCCTTGGTTAGTAGCAGGGGGTTTGGAAGCAAATGCCACCTACAGCTCCTCTCATACTTTGACATATAGTGTATAGGGGTGAACACACATTTCTCTTACCCATGAATGACTGGGGTATCTTGGCCTTAACAACAGGATATTTTTATTTCTGTACTATCTTGTAGAAAAGGCCAGTTGTTACACCACGAAGAATCAACCTCTTTCACTTAAAACCCTCTATTATCTACCTATGTTTAACTTGTATTGGGATTTAAGAATGCCTCTTTATTGAGACAAGTAATATGTCATCATTTTGTTCAGCTAGCAGGCCTGACAGTCCTGTCTCCTTGAATTAAGAACAGCAGATCTCTATTTTGTACACTGGTGGCAAAAGCTGGCAGAATAAATGAGAATTAGCCAATTGGTAGTAAAAGTTTCAAATCCCAAAGATTTAGACTTTCCTTTTTTCCTTAGCCTTAATTATTATATTTGGCCAGATGATGGCATTTTTTTTCAATAAAGTGATCTCTATGTACTGCAATAATTTATTTGAATGCTATTCTTATGTGTTTTTAACAAATAACATCACTATGCACTGTTTCTCTTATCTTTTTGATCCTTTTTTACTACTTATCATCTTCTTTATTTGAAACAGATTTTTAACAGATAATCTTGTCGTTACAACAATATCTTGCCTGCATTTTATTCAAATAATTCTTAAAAACAGCTTAAAAAGCCGTTTGGAATAACATCAAGCTTGCCATCAATCAAATGAAAAAATTCCGCTGGCGGTTGTATAAACATCAGATCAAGTCTGATGTCTTCAAGGATTTCAGAGTGAACCATAAAAAACTCCATTAACTTCTGACAAAGAATGCAAATTAATCACAACATGGGGTGAAATGAAATTAAAGGCTCTTTTCTAATCAATGACAAGGCAGGATGAAATATTTGTTACTCTCTCTGCACTCAGACTGCCTAGGATGTTTGCACTTCCCTCGCAAAGCCCCAAATGTAAGGTGTGAGTACAGATTCACCCACAGTTGCTGTTCAGCTCCCCCCTTTCCCCGAGCTATCTGCTTACAAGTCGTGGAGATTCACAGAACACACTAATCATCCGAATCTCAGGTGCATCCAATTTGTTATTCACACTCTCCCATGCCAGTGAAAAGCCTGGCGCAGACAGATGCACCAGGAACCCTAAATGACAGTTTTGGCCTCCGGAAGTACGATCACTACAGCAAAATCTAGTACAGCCTCCAGGTGAAATGTCTGGAGCTCCATATGGAGCAGGGAAAATTAACAACAAGATGAAAATCACTGCAGCAGCGGGGAGCCGGAATTTTTGAAAAAAAAATGAAATTTAAAGATGAAGAAAGAGAAGTAATAAATTAATGGGGTGTGAAAACATTCAAAGCTTTACAATACCAGGGGCATTATTTGCTCAGATTTTTTCCCTTTTTTAACTTTAGGTCATTTTGATGTAATTTATTAACCAAGATCAGGAATTGTAGCCAAAAGAAGAACAATATTTTTATACATGCAAAGTACTTTAAATACATTTGTGTTTGTATTATTTTCACTTTCCTGTGGCATCTTGCTTACCAAATTTCCCAATGTCAGAGCTGATGCATCCCCTGAGAAGTCTCCTTAATGGATTTACTATCATCCTAATGCAGGGCACTGTTGTAAAGTTTGAATGAAGGATGACAATTTTTTAGCAGGCAATCCTTTTCATTTCTCCTAAATTACGGTGTCATTAAACAAATCATTGCCCACCGTCATGTTTTTTAAGTCAACTGAATTTGAATCTACATGATTAACTATACAGAGCTCCAGTCCTTGTCCAGACCTGCACATCTTTCCAGATTACTATTAAAGCTAAATTATTCAAGAAATTGAGGCCCTGTTTGCAAGATGTTTAAAAATACAATTTTTCATTTTCCTATCGCAGAATATGCTTCCCAGGCACCTAGAATTTAATGGCACTGGGGTCCTTTGGATCCCCTGTCACTCTGCTAAACACATGTTAAGAAAAGCAAAAGGGCTCTAGGGAATGGTCTTGTCATCATCTACAACAGCACAACCCTCCAATGCTAAGCATTTCCCAACTATACACGAGGTCTCCCTAGGGCAGAAAAGGCAAACTAGGAGAAGAGGTTGGTGGGGCTTAGTGGGAAGGAGAGCAGGGGTATGAAGAGCCAACCAAATTAAGAGGTCACAGAGCCAGTCATTTGGTTTAATTGCCTGCAGGTCCAGACCCAACTGTATCCATTCCTGCCTAAGGCAAGGTGCCTCATGTCTCTGAGCCTCAGTCTGTCCATCTGGAGGCTGGAAGTAATATTCCCTATAGGTGGGATGTACAGCCTCAGTCAGATTAAAAAAAGTACTCAGGAGCCGTATGTGGGAAAAGTGCTAGATGACTCCAAGACACCTCTGTTCTTATTATAAGCCATAGTAATACGACTATGCATTTATAGTGGCTCCTAACCTTTTTTCCCATGGACTCCTAAACTGCATGCCAATGAGGCTATTTGAGCGTAAGGCCTAAAGGAAACTAAAATAGATAGTGCTTTCAAATAACAAACACCTGACCCACAAAACAATGAAATTCATATAGAATGATCATCTTCACAAAGATTATCTCAACAAAAACCCAGCCCTTTAACCTTTATGTTGGTCCCAGGCCACTGACTCTCCCTAATATCCTCCCAACCACCCCCGCCCATCTGCGCCCCAACTGGATACACACTATGTCACTATCAGAAAGAGGGGCTGCTAATGACGTTGTTGTCAGCAGCACTGATGCTGAGCTGGGGGAAGGACAAGTCTTGAAGCTGGCCCCTCCCCCTAGCTTTACCCTCTGCTCATTTTGTGCTCTGTTCCAGTTGTGGCTGGCAGGTTGCTAAGAGCATTCTCTTGCAACCTTCAGCTGATAGTTGGAAATTCTGTTTTGTACTGCAGCCCAACATTAGGGCCAGCAGGATGGCCCTTGGTACTTTTCTAAATAGTTTCACATCCATGATCTCATTTGATCAGCATGCCTCCTCTAATGAGATAGGAAAGGTAGGTATCAGGATCCTCATTTTAGAGATGAGGAAACCGAGGCCTCAAGGAATTACAAAGCAAAAATGAAGGTCTATGGTGTTTTGGTGGTAGAGCTGGGTTCTAATTCTAATCTTCTGGCTCCTGGTCCAGAGCCCTTTCCAATAGGCTACTCTTAAATCTGGTGTTCTGATTTGACTTTGAGTTCATAGCACCAATTCCCTGGCACTGTCCCTAGCCCTGAGTACACAGGGATTCAAAACAATGTGATCTTAAGGATATATGAAAGGCTTTCATGTGTTCAGGATTAGACTAGTGGATGATAATTAGGATAAGGTAGTCCTCAGTTTGGTAAATAGAACATAGCTTTGACCCTATGGCTGCTTTGTGAAGTAGTGAGTTTCCTATTACTAGAGGTGTTCAAGCAGTGTGGATGTTTGTTTTTCAGAGACACTATAGAGAAGTCTGACTCGCTGATATCTACGATCCCTTCCAACCCTGAGAATTTATGATTCACTCCTGCCTACTCCACTTGGGATTCAATGAAACCAAACCAGCTACAGTTCAACAGTGAGCAAATCAGCCATTTTTTTGCCCAATTTATGAGGGGAAGTTATCTCACAGAGTGGCTATGAGTTCAAACGAGATAATATGGGCCAAAGAGAAGGTGTCATTTCATAATCCAGTCTCTGTGATATTATAAAAACATACATTTTCCTTCTGCATGCGCTTTATTTGAGAGCAAAAGGAAGGAACAGGAAAGGCATTTATAAAATGTCCTTTCCCAACCTTCACTCTACAGTACAAAGTCTGTAAAGTAAATACCAACTCCACCAAAAGTCATTATTGATTCTAGCAATGAAGCATCCAAACTTCTGTTGAAAGATCTGGGAAATAGGTCTGATGGCATCAAAGCTGCTTCTTTCATTTGAGGTAAAAGACCAAATTGGTGATAACATTCTATCATAATTCAATGAATACAGTTTTTTCCTCTACTTTGGCATAAAGGTTATTGCTAACTGGGGAGTTCAGCATAGTATTAGAATTTTTCCAACCTTGACTGATTAAGTAAACATATACTTCAGACATTCAGGAAAACAACACTACAAAGTATTAGTGTCTTCCCAAATTTGACCACAGCCTTCATGTGCTTCATTAGTCAAATGCAATGGCAATCCATTTCTTAGACTCCTCACTTACCAAATCTCACTGATCAATTACTCCAGACATTACGAATCTCAAGAATATAGCTACATTCTCAATCTTTGGAATTTTTATTAATTGGCTTACAAATTTTCTACAAAGACTTGTTTGACAGATGTACTGTATAGGGCTTATTCTGTTCATTTTCAAAATTTTAGGGGATTGTATAAATTGGCCAAACAGTGAATTGTTTAAAAATTACTGACAGAATAAAAGGCTTACCAAGATAAATATTCTAATGAGCTATAAATCCTGAAAATGTGATTTTAATTTGATGGGCTACCTAGAGCTAAGCAGCAAGGCTGTATACGCTAAAATCTTACTAAATGCTAGCATGCATGCCAAGCAATACATTTTAGATTTCCTCTTTAAGAAAAAGATTATGTTTAAACAAGGAAGTCTACAAATTTGGAAAGGGAGACTAACACTCTTGAACCTAACAAGTAGGAAGATTTCTCTTTCACTTATTTGATAGCTTTAACTATGGACAAAAAGAATACAAAAGAGATATTTCAGTGAGTGAAGAGTCTTTAAATGTCCACATGGGTACCAGGAGAATTTGCTTAAAACTGCTTATAAAGATGGTAGACAGAATGAGCCCCATCCTATTATTCAATAACCATGTTTGTGATGCATCTGCATAATCTAACCATGCATAAATTAGTATGTGTAATACAACACTTATTTGCATAATAATAGCAAGTTAATAGATGCTTAAAGAGCAGAGACCAACACCACCTTTAAATCAGACATGCCTCCAGGCACTTTGGCCTGTACAGACCAAGATGCCAGAAAAACAGTGAGAATCAACCAGAGGAAAACAGTCAAACCATTCATTTTTCATCCCTCTAGACATTTCACTTATTTCCCCACACACACTGGGGAATCATTTTCAAACCACAAAATAGCTTTATATTTTAAGTGCTAGCACCCTTCTATAATAAAAATCCTAAAGAAATTATAAATATTATAAATATTAGAGTCAGCAATGCTAGCATAATGCTAGTATAACGCCAGTGTTTGTCTTAGAGATGTGGACAGGAAGGAGCAAAATCTTTAAAAAGAATATATTAAAAATCGCACTCATATAAAATTGGTGGCCCATTATTTGCCTCGCAAAAATAATGACCTAGATTAGATACTCTCACCCTTCGTTTTAATAGTTTAACTCAAATAATTTTAATTGAATCCAAAAGCTTAAAAAGTATATCAAGAAAACGCTGGGTATCTCTTCCAACCTCAATATGAGTACACAGTACTGTACCAGGAAAAGAAACAACATCTCAAATGTCACACAAAGGAAGAGCACGATGATCACCTTCAACCTTTAACAAAGGGGGAAAAAATCAAGAGTTTAAAAAAATCAAAAATCAATAGAGACTTCTAAATGACTCCTTTAAGATACCACTTTTCAATTTAACAGGACAGATTTATTTGTATGTGGCTCAAATGTTCACAATTGCTCCCTGCACCTTCATACATAGGAATGAATGTCACAGTGGCAAACGGCAGTAATGAACAATCTTACCTGAGGATATGGAAACCTCCCAAGAGCAAGCTGGGAAAGGAAATAATATTTGTCTAGTTATAGATTTGCATGCAGGGCAGATCTCCTTAAGACAGACAAGTACTAAATTTCAGAATTCCATCTAGCAAATATAAAAAAGCTCACAACCTCCAATGTATGAACTAAATTACTGCTGTAATTACATTAAGAGCTGTATTTAGAATGGACATTTTCAATGGACAATGTTGTAGCCCTGACAAAACATTCTAATTTTAATAACTAAATATTACCCTTATGTGGTTTCTCTTAGCAATATTCTCAGCTCTGCGGGCATTATTCACATTTACATGTGTATGACGGTTTCTTCTAGACAGAGATGTAAAACTCTGGTGGCCTTTTTCCTCTTGTAAAAGGGGAACACCTAATTGTTCCTTGCCCACAGCTCTGTAGAGTTTTCAGTTACAAGTATAAATGA
Source organism: Lepilemur ruficaudatus (assembly GCA_963574885.1). Taxonomy (NCBI): domain Eukaryota; kingdom Metazoa; phylum Chordata; class Mammalia; order Primates; family Lepilemuridae; genus Lepilemur; species Lepilemur ruficaudatus. The sequence goes on along the minus strand of CAUYRT010099516.1, from coordinate 42,261 downwards.
AGGGTTGTAGGAAGCGGGGAATGGACCATATTATGAAACTGAAAATTGTACCATTATTTTCAACCATTTGTTTAGTTTTTTCATCCATTTTCTATCCATAATTAGAAGAAGAGAGCTAACACCAGTGGGAAAATGGCCATTTCAAATCAAGACTGTGAAGTCAGAACCGTAGCTCTAAGTCTTAAATTGGCAAAGTGAACCCTTAGAGCTTCCAGGTTAGCTTGATTTGTAAACTGCTCTGTGTTTATGCACAGGTAACTGAAATTTGGTCTTTGGATCCTTATTCATAAAAATAAAATGATTCAACCAGGAACAAGCTTGATACAAAGTAGTAAGATAAAATTTAACAAACACATCCTAACTTTAAAGAAAACAGTGGCAAAATTTTGCAGCTTCATAATGTGGTCCATCTTTAATCCTAACACCTTTTATACATATTTGTAACTACTTTCAAAGTAGAATCACAATGTCGGGAATTTTTTTTTTTTTTTAGAGACAGGGTCTTGCTCTGTAGCTCAGGATGGACTGTAGTGTTGGGATCACAGTTCCCTGAAGTTTTGAACTACTGGGCTCAAGCAATCCTCCTGCCTCAGCCTCCCGAAAAGCTAGGACTACAGGCATACTCCACCACATCTGGCTAATTTTTAAAATTTTTTTATAGAGACACCATCTTGCCATGTTGCTCAGGCTGGTATCAGGGATTTTAAAGCTGTGATGGACCTAAGAGAGCATCAATCCACTTTGCAGATTAGAATCCTAGATTCCCACTGATGTAGTTCCCACACAATTAATAAGTGGAAGCCTAGGGTCTGACCCCAAGAATTTCGACTTAATCCAGTATTCTTTCTAGCATATTACACTGCTTTTCTGGATCTTGAGAAGTTACGTACTTATTCAAAGACACTCACACTACTCGAACATTTCTGAACTCTTCTTCTGGAATTATATTTAGAATTATTTCAAGAAATAGAACGCCTATTTCATTTTATTAGAATTGCATCTTATCTTGGATTTAAAATTATACCCCTCAGATTGTTGACCATGTATATTATTTGTAGACTAATGTTTGAAAGGCCTATGGGTATTACCAAAACTCAAGCCACCTACAAAGAATAAATATTTTGTTACTTTTATTAAGGATAGGCCTGAAGGTGCTGAGGTTTCCAAAGTTCTAAAACCAGTCTGAGCAACAGTAATGTAACAGAAATAAGCCATATGACCTTGTAAGGTAACTACTCTGAAAGGGCCAATACTCATTTGGATGTGTGTTTGTGTGTTTGTGTGTGTGTGTGTGTGTTTATAGAATATGTTTTGGAATATCTAGTAAATTTCAATACCCTGTACTCATATCTTGTATATAAGATATACACCATATACATGGATATTCAAGAAATACTATCATCATTTCATTTGATAGATATCATTAATTCCTTCAGGTATAAATAACAAAAACATCACAAGATGGTATGAAGGAAAGAGAAACCCTTTCAGGGTTTTCTGTGATTATGTCCATGTACTGTTATCCAGAAGGGGAGAGACTCAGCTCTCCCATCCTCTTCCCCTACCTCACCCCTACCCAAAACAGGCTTCTAGCTTTGCCCTACATTTTGAAAATACAGCGTGTTTCTGGCTGACAAGAGTGTGCATACTGATTTAGGAGGAGTCACACTGGTCTGTTGCAGGGTGTGGACTAGGCATTTACACCATTCTGTACCGACTTGACAGGCGGTGACAGTGCGGCTAAAGCTGTTGCCTACCATCACAGTGCTCTGTAGATTATGAATTTTGCATCTAATTCCATTTGGAGTTAGAAAACCAGCAAGAGGAGAGTTTCTCACTTAAAAAGTTAACAGCTTAAAAACTACTACAAAACATTCTATATCTCAAGTCCTTCTACAGATGTTGTGCCATTCACTCAGGTACATGTTGAAGATGTCATTAGGTACCATGGAAGAATTCTGTCCACGTGGCTTACAAGCAGAAGAAACTTCCCCACCATATACACAGTCAAGATCTAAAGTAGCTGGCAGGTGCCAACACTGTCTATTGGTTTAAAGAACTAAGCAGTAATAAATGGATGGCTTTAAAAGAGTGGGATAAGGCAAAAAATGTGAATTCTTCACATTTCAACACAAAGCCTCTAATTCTCAAATGATAATCATTCTAAGGAGAGGCCAGGCTCCAGCCAACTTGGGAATGTGCATTCATCTATGTGGCCCCTTCTGTCATGACTGGCACAAGGTAAACAAGGATGGGTGACGTGATTCATTTGCTCTATAAGATATCACCATGTAAGAGAACAGAGAGAAAATTTAGCGCAGTTTGGTCAGCTGGAAGCACCTCTGCACCAGTGTGCTTGGGAACAAGTGGCAGTGCTTGAACTGGTGAACTCATCACTCTTGGGTCTGGCTTGGCTTTCTGTGTAATTTCCTGACACCCTGTGGGACCTCAGTCCTACCTATCAACTACGCCCCTGGGAGGCATAGTTGCTTCTAAGATATCTTGCAGGTCTGACCTCTTTGGAGTCAGAGGACAGAGAATGGTTCCTTGACCCCAAACGGTATGTACCGTTGCAACGGCAGCATGATGACAATCACTTCCTCTCTCATGGAGCATCACCACTGGGCTTCTCCAGCATCAGGCCAAGGACTCCAATCCTATGCTAGTGAAAAGAGGCAGTGACACTATTAGGCTGGCACTGAAAACAGTCATTTTAAGGTCCCAGGAGAGAAACTTGCTTTTCTTATATGTCTCTATCCTTCTAGGTCTAATGCAGCTGCAGTGTTTATGTCTCACACTATCTGTCTTGTGGAAAAGTAGAAGGAAATATATAGCCAGACCCTAGAACCCTTTTATCAAGTTCTATTAGGAGGTAAAAAAGAAGAAGGGCTCTTAGCAGGTATGGCCACATGAAGAACAAGTTCTTCATGAGGCTGTCAAAAGTCAAAAATAAACACAGAACTCTTATGGGTAGGAGGAAGCACGTATGTTCTGAGTGAATATTTCAGAGACAGACGGACCTGGGGCCATTCTGTATCTTTTACCCCTACTGGTCTATTAATCTACTTGCATTTCCCCAGTTTTTATTGTCAAGGTATTATAAATTAGGAAACTTACAAAAGAGAGTATGTAATCTTCTCTGAAATGGCCTGCAGATATGTCACTGTACTAAATGTGTTTCAGATTTAATGAAGCTTTAATGTCCTTTTTAATTTTGCCTGTTTCTGTATCACCAGGGGTCGGGCAAGGCAATCAGCACTCAAGAGGGTGGTTTGGTTTAAAACTAGGAAAAAACTCATTTGCTTATGAGTTGCACTGTATTTTCTTAATTAAATTTACTGAGTAAAATGGTTTAAGTTCAGCCAACCAATGACCTTTGTATGTAGATTTAGATTTATAAATAGGTTAACAGTTAAAGTAAAGGGGAAAAAAATCGCAACAAAGCAAACAGATTAGGGCTAAGCCAATAGAAATCTTTGCTCTCTTTATCATCTTTACAAAAGAAGCATTTAAATACAGGCAGCTTAGGTCATTTTGAAAAAAAGTATATTGAAAAATGTAGATGCACATAAGCTCTAGCAATTCATCAAAAGACTCTCACATCCTTTTCATTCCCAGGAGGGGAACAGCTCACATTGTAAAAGATTTGGAAATGCTTTATTTATTTTGGGGGGGTGGGTGGAGGTAGAGATGAGGGATTCTATTTAACGTTAAACAAAAAAGTGCCTTTTAATTCCAAATACTTAAGAGATTCAGTAAACTAATACCCCGTAGGTTGTGGGACATATATTATGTAAAAGGGAAAAAAGAATGCCCTGCAAGTGTTTACCAATTGGGAATATATTCAAATAACAGTAAACCACAAATATCTTACTGTAAAACTAGGACTGTTCCTTAGTGTCACCTTACTGATCTTTGATTTGTCCAACCATAATCTATGAAATGCTCTTGAGTTAGCAGCATTTGAATATGTTGGGTTTCATAATTTAAATAATGTATTTGTGTTTTTGTGTACAAAGAGGCATCATAATACCTGTCAATCACATGATAGAAACCTTGGTATTTTAACAAAAGTTAGAAGACATTTATTTACAAAGCAACAAAAATGTCTTTTGTTGATATTAAAGTAATTATTGTCATGAAATCATAAATGATAAAAAGAAAATAAACATTGTAGCCAGAAAGCAAGTACAGGACAAATTCAAGACATATTTTTGGTGATTGTCCCCTCTTTAGAATATCAACAATGTCGTGGGAGCAATTTTAAATTTACAGTTATACTTAAGAGCACTGGATTTTAGTATTCTTAATTTAGATCTATTCTATGTTTCTCAGTATAACTACAAATTGAAAAATAAGCATTTTCAATATAGCTAGTGATCTAGCTGAAGGAGGGCTTTATAGTCCGAAATGTTCTAAAATTTGTTCTTAATTACCTTGTGCACATTTTACACAATTAAATTTCCATCTAAGGATTTTGCATTTAGATTGTGCACTGCAGTTAAACCTTCATTTTACAGAAATGCAGCAGCCACTTTGGAACATCCAGACACAGGAAAACATTAAAAAATCAGACTTAACTACTGGATTACATAAAATTCCCTAGGTGAGATTTCATCCCAAGACCAATTTACACAGTCCTAGAGAAAGAGTTTAAATCATCTGAAAGTATGCTGGTGAAGAACCATAATAAATATTAAATACCTCAAAATCTACCCAAAGATTTTACTTTTCTTTTCATATATCAATTTCACTGTTCTCTTACTGAATGGTTTAAAAACAATCCAAAGGATAGAACAGCAATATACCAGTGTTAAGTGCTTTGGAGGTTAAACTGACAACAAAGAACACAGAAACACAAAGCATCTTGAAGTAAGGTTTCAATTAAATGTGGAGGATTTAGTAATGCAGGACCGAAAAAAAAAAAAGAGTTACAAATTAATTTAATCTTCTGCCTATAGTTTGCAGCTGCACTCCAAAGTGTCTAGGGCTTAAGAACAAAGCCTTGACAGGCCTCGGAGTGAGGAAAGCTTCAATTTTTAATGTATAACGCCATTAGCTGATAACTTGTGGAATCTGCAACCCCTGTGGAGGGGCATAAGTGCGAGTAACAGAGACTGATGAAGTGACATATTTGTTCACGTCTACAACTATGAGGAAGAGGTTTATTACTAATACCGTCAGGCCCAACAGAAATACGCCCTAATAACCTTTGGGACCCTCCACGTTATCAGTTCTCACTACATCAAATATATTAAAATCAAAACCTAATTCACTTTAATTAAAGACAATTTGTTTTACTATTATTGTTTAACTTGTATGATATTATAATACATGGCAAATTAAAGACGGGATAATAAATGTAATGAAAGCCATCAAACTGTGTACACCTTTTCATCTCTGCTTGGTGAAATTAGCTTACCACTGGTGTCTATTTAAGGAAATTCAAAGACACCATCATTAAAAGTGGTGTAGAAATATTTCACTCACAGGAGAATACAATGGAACCATGCATATCTTTTCCTTATTTTCAGGTAATACTTCCTTACAAACTCAAAGGATTTCTTTAACACAAACAGAATTATGGCCCAATGGAGATACCGGAAGCTTAATTAATTTGCCCAAGGTCATACTGTAAGTTGGTGGCAAAACTTGTTAAATTACTAGGAACACTGGGCTCTACAGATGTTTTGGCATTGGCAAAGGAACCTGTCTGTAAAGACCCCAGAGACTTCTAGTATAGTGGATAAACTACAGCAAATAATTCATTATGCCTGTATGAAAAGTGCCAAGTACTCCTAAGAACTTGTATGTAACATTTTTTCTCTCTGTAGAAAGAGCCTAAATGTGAGGTTCCCATCAGGAATACTCTTTAACATGTGCCAATATTTCAAAAAGAACTATTCATCACCAGAGCCCACTGATACAAAGCAAATTTATTTTAACTTAAGGAGCCCAAACATAGTAGCATAAAGAAATAAATCAAGCACTTTTCTAAAAGGCCTTGCATTCTGTCCTAGATTACTAATAATAATGGAGAGATGACACCATTACAAATAAATGTTTCTAATAGAGTAAGTTTTTTTTTTTTAATTAGAAATGGGCTTATTACAGTGGACACTTAAATGGGGAGAAGGCAACAGTAATTCACAAGTACAATATCCTAAAGCTGTTTCTTTAATTGCTTTATTTGTTTCACTGTTAAAAATGATTGCTTGGCGTAGCCTAACCATGAATGCTGAAAAGCATGATACATTGAGGTCTCAACCTGGGCAAACTGTACCTAAACTTACACTTTATTGCAGCTTAGTTCACAATCTTCACCTAATATAGGGTTATATCCCAGTGCAGCAGGAGGATAAATCATCCTGGAATATTACTCCGGCAAAGTTTAGCTGTGACTGGAGCATATGTGCTTTCGAGCCACTGAAGCAAAGGCCCATAAAATACACTAATTACTGGAAGTTATGGTCACTGAGTGATTGATAGCGCTCTGCAAGGCAACTTCCTCATTTTCAGCTCTTCTGACGGGGCTCATCCGCCACATAGCAATTATTAATTCATGACCCACCCCTCAGGCACTAGTACCTTTACTTCTAATTCTCCTGCTACCAAACTACTGCTACAGCTGGACACTGTCTTTCTTCATTCTGATGGCTGGGTAAGGATGATAAAAAGTAGATTTCATGCTAAATGCTATTGTTTTGAATCTTTAAACGTTGCTTGGTCTTTCTAACCTTGCTGTCCCAACACACATAATTGTCCTTCCTCTTCCACAATGCCATTTCATTTGCATCATTTTCTTTTTTTCCTTAAAAAAGAGTGTGTGTGTATATACACTTACGTATGCATAAGCATATGTGTGTGTATGTATGTGTGTGTGTGTCTGCATATGTTTGTGTGTGTATCAATCAGTCTATTCTACATTAGACTAAAAACCCTAGCTGAATAACTTTTTGGATGGATACTGTGTTTAAATGCAAGGTATAATTTCAACCAGGCCATAGTATATATGAGGCAGCTAATTGCTAAATAAAAAAGGAAGGGGAAAAAGCCCTCTCCATTTAAAAAGACCCAAGTTTACAGCTTTACTGACACTCTAATTGTTCCACGCTGATTTCCATCAGTAGCTCTACTCACAGCAATGCCAATTAAAATATCTGGGTATATACCTAATTCTTTAAAAGTCACTTAAAAACAGCTGCAAAAGCCGTTTTTGACGGTGTTCTGTGCACTCAAAGGAAATTCAGTGAGAAACTCCGAATAAAAGAGAGATAAAATTCAGTTGCAATGGATGAAAGCAACCAGTTTACTTTTCTAATAAAAAATGAATGTTCTTCAAATGTTTGCACAGCTCAAAATGCAGTACTGAGGGTAGTTTTCCTATCTGGAATCTGAGATGGTGCAACAAAAGAGTAGACGGAACTCTAACCAACTTACCCTTTTAGGACTTAGCTCAAATTGTTCCCCATGTTCCTCCACTTCTGTCAGGAGTTAGTCTCAGAAGACTCTACCCACAATTCTGTGGCCAAAATCATACCACTCCTTGACCATACCATTCACTGAGCAGAGTATCACACCCTACCTGACGACAGTTCCTAGTGCTCTATATTTTCCTGTGTCTCCAATGCCTGATAAATTTTAACTTGTTTAAGGGCAAACTCTAAATCATAAACTTCTATGTTCTCTATGATACAAGAAATAGTATTTTGCAGTAGGTTGATAAGATTTGTTGATTATGATAAATCCCCTGATGGTGGTATCTCTAGAGCCTGGTCAACCTGGTGGTACATAGTTTGGCTGTTTCCCTGCTACAATATCTTAATGAACATAGTACACAAACTCTTCAGTATTAGGGTTTGACAGTCTTAACTGATATGGCTTTCTTATGCATCACTGCTTAGAATGATCAATAGCTACCACCTTCACATATTTAAGCATTACGATGAATTTAGATGGCTTATTTCTTATAAAGACTAAAGGTCTGCAAGAAGGAAAAAGACTTAGGAGTTAAATGCCCCCAAACCCATCTAGTGTACTTACTTCAACAGCCATTTGAATCCTCATAATAAGAATTAAGAATGACATCTTTTTAAAATATGTTTGTGTAATACTGACCTGTGTCCTCTGACAGCAGGCAGCTTTAATCATGACAACAGTCTCTTAGAGACCTAGCTCTGGGGACTTCCATCTCTAAACCACTATCTGGAGTCATGCGGCTGTGGGTATTTGAGAAAACATCAGTGCTGGGGTCTACTCTGTTGATCTCAACATTATCTGCACTTCTATTTCTAGACATTTCAAAGTCAAGGAAGTCATAATCAGATGATATTCTCACATTTCTAGTCTTTGTATATGCTGCTGCTTCTGTTGGAACACTGTCTTCCGGATATAACTCATTCACCGAAACTTAGTTTAGACATCATCATTTCTAGGAAGTTTTCTGGGGTATATTTCCAGAGATGGCCTTAACAGAATCTACCATCCCAGATGCTCCTTTGCAATATGACCTCAAAATTTCCTCATCAAAAGCCTATGTTGTGGTCAATAGAATATGGCAGGAGCAATCCTGTGTAATTTCTGAGGTTGGGCTTTAAGGGATTTGCAGCTTTTGCCATCACAGCTTAGAACACCAGGTACCACAAAGGAAGTCTAAACTAGCCATGAAGGGGAAGAAGAGACAGAGAGATGTAGGAGAGGAAAGTCCCAGTCTCTCCTGGCTGTGCCCACCAAGGCACCACACATGCAAGTGAAGTCATTTTGGATCTTCCATTCTTAACCACTATCCAAGTGCAACCTCATGAGGGATCCTTGATGCTACGAGGAATGGCTGAGTCCTGCTAGGATTCCTGACCCACAAAATCCTAAGTGAATAAATGGTTGTTATTTTTAGCCACTAATTTTGGGTACTTTATTAAGCAGTAATTGATAACTGAAATGCTTTCCTGACATTGATGTCAGTCCTCACGTTCATCTGCCCAGTCCTATGTGAGCTTTTGCACTAGGTGCATTGCACTTTTACTTCTCCTTCTCCTCACTGGTCAAGGAGCTCCTGAAGGCAAAGTTTATACCCTCACTGCCAGCACAGGGTGGTAATTGATAAATCTTTACTGACTAGATGTAATTCTCACCTATCCACTTCCTATTGTAGTAGACATATTACAGACTGAGTTAATCTTGTGTTTCTTTTAACAAACTAGGCCTTGGTTTCTGAAGCCCAATGGGCACATTTTGAAATACAGTAAAACGGAAACAGCTACAGAGATCGTATAAGGTGTAATCCTATCAAAAGCAGTCTTGACTGACCAGCAGAGCACAATAAACCTCTCTTTCCTTTATCTAACTTCCTGCTCATTTAAATTTACCATTCATGTCTTCCTTTTTTTTCAAACTACTTGATCTACTTGTAGTGGAAGAAGCAGAATTTAATTCATGAATCGGGACACTTGACTGCTGCTGCCTGGCGTAGTCACTTAGCCTTTCTGGAAAAGTCCTTCTCTGGATATCGGTTTCTTCATTTGCAAAATGGGAGCTGTGATGCTCATAGGTGGAAAAATCTTTGATGCCTCAAGTTACTGATTTTTCAAGCATCTCCTATGACAGTGGGGAAAAGCTTAAATGAGATAATGAATACCAAATGGCTTTAAGTGTTACCTACATTTAAAGTGTTATGGTGTCACCCTTCTTATTAGAATGACATTGAGCAAGAGGATGTCAACAGCTTGGAAGAGAGAAAAGAGCACTAAACTTCACATCAGAAGACCTTGATTCCAGTCCTCTTCTGTACAGCGTGAGCTGTGTGCAGTAAATGCAGGCACATTCCTTCTCTTCTCCGAAGCCCAGCTTCCTCACTAGTAAGAGGAATGGTCTGATTTAACAAGTTTCAAGGTCTCTTTTCTAGTTCAAACAATTTCTAGTCTCTAAATACAAGGTGTGTACAAGAATTTTCTAAGTAAATGCTATAGAAGATGTTAAAGTTTATTATACAGTTCAGAACCAAAGAATGTAATAGCGTCTGGGATCTTGGAGATGATTTTTAAAGTCAATTCCAGGTCACTGGATTTGAGTATTATAGAATTCTAGGAGCAGCAGTTTTTACCACTGGATATCCTAAAGTTAGCAATAGTGGTTCCCAAAATTATCATAGACTCATAGAATTTCAGAGTTGACAGATGTCACTAGAAGACTGGTTCTATCTTTTAGATCTCAACTCAAAAGTGACCCCACACCACTCAGTTATCCTGTTTATCATCCTATTTATTTCTGTCTAACAAGTTACAATTGTCAGGCACCCTTCTTTAAAATGTAGGCTCCATGCAAGCAGGGATTTTGTTAGTTTTATTCATAGCAGTGTCCCTAGTGACTAGCACAGGGCCTGCCACATGGCAGGTATGCAACAAATATTTGCTGAGTGATTAAATGAATAAATTACTGCATATTGTCTAATCTTATACATGTTTTTTCTACAAAGAATTTCTTCTAAAAAAAATCTGAGCCAAGTGGTCATTCAGTCCCTACTGAAATGTCTCCAGGGATGGGGCATTTTTACCTCTAAAGCAAATGATTCCACTATTGAGTAGGAAGGGTACAGGGATCTATCCATTAGAAAAGTCTTCTTTATGTTGAATAGAAAGTCATAGGCTTTTCTGGTTTGTTTTTGTTTTAGCTTCAGAAGATTCAGCACCATTTCTCCACTGACAAATCCTTCAAACATCTGAAGATGGGTTGTAGAGTGCCCACTTTGTTTTCTCTTTATTTATTTATTCTTCATATCAAGACTTTGTTGACTTAATGTTTTTTTTAAAACCCCAAATTCTGTGTATTTATATGTATACATGAAACGGGCATGTGCTGTTGGAATAACATTAAAATCAGTCTGAAATCCACCAAAATAATAAAATGCTTAGCTGGGACTGCTAGCACCTGTTCCAGCTTGTTTTGTCAATCTCATGGTTGTTCCCGATAGCTCTGAGCACAAAGCAAACTCAACAATGCCTCATTCAGTGGAAACACTTCACTGTGTCTGTCAGTTTCACATTCACTACGATCACTGACAACCTTGGAAAATGCACATTTAGGCATGGTAATATGAGACAGCTGGATCCCTTCACAACCTTGCAGAGGACTGAACTACTCAATCCATCATCTGCCAAAGGTCATTTTAACAGCTCCTTTTTGCAGTAAGTTACACAAAATTTTAGACAAAAAATAACAACAGGAAAAATCAAGTTAAGACAGAATCACAGAAAGGGGAGTAAGAGTGGGGAGATGAGTGACAGAAACTGCTACATGTTTTTTTCTTCAACATTTTTCAGTGGAAAGGAAGGAAGGCCCATGACAAAGATTCCAAAACCACATCCTTCCCACTTTCCTATACGATCTTCCACTGAAATTTCTTTTGTCTTTGAGCCCTTCAGATCCTTCTGGTTTTCAGCACAAACTTCTGATCAACAGGTAAGATGTTTCACTAGTTTGAGCAGCAGACTGAACACATGACACAGGTTGAGTGTAATCTTTATCTGAAATGTTTTGGCCGAGAAGTGTTTCAGATTTTGGAATATTTGCTCTATACTCACTGGCATCCTTAATCTGAAAACCTGAAATCTGAAATGCTCCAATAAGCACGACCTTTGAGGGTCATGTCAGTGCTCAAAAAGTTCCAGATTTTAGAGCACTTCAGATTTTGGATTTTCAGATTAGGGATACTCAACTTGTAATAAGATTCTACTCACATTCTTGAAAATAATTATTTAAAAAGAAGAGGAGAAAATATTAGTTTGTGAGTGAAGCATACCAAATGTAAAGTTTTTATGGTCTAGAAAAGCTGACAGCAGCTGCTCACAGGGCATCCAGAACCATCCATCACTCCTCAGAACAGGTTCACAATCGCCAAGGGCTAGAAAGGCCCACAAGACCACAACTGTAGATCCACCAGAGACAGCTGTGTCTTTGGGTGTTTTTTGTAGGGAGAGGGGGAAATGGGTTCCTCTGTATATTTAGAAGCAGAAGTCAAGTTTAGATAATGCTCTCTAATTCTTGTTACTTGGTAAGCATTCAACACATACATGATGCTATTTCAAAGAGAAGCTTATGGTTGTTAAGGTTAAACGAAAGTATTCATGAAAAAGCCTAGAACACTGAAAATATTCTAATCTTGCTTTTGCTTTTTAAAAAAATGTGTTTACTATCATTGTTTATCTTCTGCCTCCCTCATTACACTGTTGGCTCAACAAGGAAAGGGTACTTGCCTATTTTATTTACCAGTTTATCCCTAGCACTTACTTTTTTTTTTCTTTTTTCATTTTAATAATAAATTTCTTTTTCTTTTTTTTTTTTTCTAGAAGCAACACATTTCAAACCTAGGAAAGTTTATCCCTAGTACTTAGTAAAGTATTTGATACATAAAAGGGGTTCAATAAATATTTAAGGAATGAATGGATTCTAATGTTATCTTCATCTTACAGATAAGAAACTGACCTTGGAGTGGTAAAGTGAACTAGTCACGACCACAGTGATTATAAGCAGAAGTGACAATATGTGAACCAAACTCTGGTTAATCCAAAATCTGAGCTCTTTAACAGTTCAAGAATTAGGATAACAGCCTTTGGATCCAAAAACAATATTGGAAGGCTGGGCATGATGTCTCACACCTGTAATCCCAGCACTTTGGGAAGCCAAGGTGGGAGGACTGCTTGAGGCCAGAAGTTTGAGACCAGCCTGGGCAACATAGCAAGACCCTATCTCTACAAAAAATAAAAACAAAAAAATTAGCCATGTGAGGTTGTGTGTGCTTGTAGTCCTAGCTACTCAGGAGGCTAGGGTGGGGGGATCGCTTCAGCCCAGAAGTTTGAGGTTACAGTGAGCTATAATCGTGCAATTGCACTCCAGCCTGGGTGACAGAGCCAGACTCTGTCTCTAAAAGTAAAAAATAAAAAAACCTCTCCATTAAACTTTTCCAGAAGCTTCTGTCAAGGGCATTAGGCTGGGTGATCCATGCAACTTTTTCAATACTTTCATTTTCATTTACATAGTTCAAGATGGTTTATGTGAATGCTTTGTAAAAAGATCACACTTCATTTTCTTGATATCTAATGAGTCTTATCTAGCATCCATTAAACAATATGTATAAAGGCAAAACCAAAAAATGAGGTGTGTTAACAGCCTTTACAATCTCATATGACAAAAGTACAAAGTACAATTATTTGTACTTTTTTAATGCTAAATTTTCCTTTGGAAAAATTCTATTTACTATCCTCCAACAAAAATTCACTTTCTCTGGCAAAAACATTACCACATGCCATTTAGAAAAAAAAAAGTTAGGTTTGTTTTTCGTTTTTCTGTAGAAATACTAAGAGGAGGGCAATCTCAAATGACATATAAATATTTCTTCCACATCATAACATTAAAATTAAAACATTTTCTTTAGTGATTTCTTCCCCTTTTGTTTTCGCTTCTTTCTTCTTGAAACTTCTGTTTTTCATGTTAGACTTTCTGAACTGGTTCTCTAATGTTCATTTTTCTCCTATTTCTTGTTGTTCTCCGAAAATTCTTTTGTTGCAGTAGCCTGTTCTTATCTCCTGAGTGCAATATTCTCTCTTAGTCCTTTGAGGATACTATTGGTAATTCATTTGAATTTTTTTCCCCCTGCATAGCTTTCTGGCCCTTGGAGTTGCCTTTTTTTTTTTTTTTTCCAATTATTTCAAGGCCTCTGTTTTTACCCTAAAGGCCTTCCTCTAATGTCTCATTAATAGTAACGCACTAAAAATCTGACTGGAAACTCTGTGTTCATGGACAAAGCTTATAGGGTTTTCCTGGGAGCATGATCTAGCTAGGCTGTTTGGCTGGGGAACTTCCAACGTCTGGATCTTTAAGATTTCCTTCTTGGATTTCCCCAGAGAATCTCTGCCGATCTCCTGCCTGAAAGGTAATCTTGATCACCAGCGTAGTAGGAACAGAGTGGGAGGTCCCCGCATTCAGAATCTAAACTTTCACTTAATGCCTCTGTACTCGGTAATGGGATCCAGATTTCCATGGTGTCAGGTATCACTTATTTTATTCTCTCCAAAAAAAATCTCCACTCAGTCTTGTGTTAGATTTGGGGAGGGGCAATTGTCTGTCTGTGCTGAGTTAAGGAGAGGACTTGTGTCAAATAGTTTAACTGCTTCTCAAACAGACTTGAAAGCAATTCTCTTCTCTTGGTCCCACCTTCACTTCTAGCTCCAGATATCTGGTCCTTCAGATTCCTGAGCCTTCTGGGTGCCTGCAGTGTATCAGTGCAGTACATGCAGTACTGCAGTACAACCCGGTGCAGTACATCAGGTTGCTTCTTGCTTTCTTTGCTGCTGGCTTAGGACTCAGCATTCTCAGCTCTGCTGAGTTGTTTCCTGTTGCACGTGTGCTTTCTCAAATCCAAAACTTGTTTGCTATTGTCTCCTTTCATTTTGTTTTTATGGTGTTAAACTTAAAAAAAAAAAAACCTTTATGGTTATTTTTAGTGGAGATTGAGATGAGAGTGTAAACTAAAGCTTGCATTTCACTCATCGTCTTTAACCAAATTAGTAGTCCTTCTGACTAAAATGTAAACACTTTAAAAGGTAATTCCTTTCAAGAGAGGGGATAATGGCTTAATTTTTTCATTGTGACCTTTGTCCAAAAGCTCTGAAGGAGAGCTACTATCTAAAGATGAGGAAACTGAGGCCCAGAGAAATTAAGCGATATACCCACGGTTTTATAGCTTAGACTGGCTGAGATGGAATCTGAATCTGGACCTGATATACTTTGGCAAACAGAAAGCTCTTCTTCACATGCGAAAACCTGTGATCTATTCCATGAACATTTATAAGCACTTATGTTAAAGACTCCATCAAACCTTAAACTCTGATCTTTACTTTCAGAAACTACTTTTAAAAACCATTAAAAAATAGGGAACAATTGAGCCAAAAAGACTTCCTAAGTACCCACTAAGGCACTGGAATTGTGCTATACAGGGTAGGAGATTATGAGAGAATCAGATTTGAATCCTGTTGGGAGGAAGTATGATACATCTATAAATTACTACAATACGAAGTGGAAAACTCACATGTCACAAGGAAGAAGCTAGCATCATGAAGGATGGGTATTTAAACTGTATTTGGGGGAGATGAAGAAAAATGATATTTGGTGTATAGAGAATAGCACAGTATTCCATGGACTTATTTTTAACTTGGTAAAGGTAATTCTAAAACTCACAAGAAAAATTCTTTTTGTCAAAACAATAGAACCCATAAAAATCTTCAGAAGATGGTATTACTCTGATGACAATGACCTTATGTGGCTTTCTGAATACGTTCTTCACCTATTTTGAGACATTTTTCTAAGCCACGGTCCTTGTTTTCATCATTTAGCACATCATTCAAACCATTTCAGTAAAACAGTGGTCATGCTGAAGAGGGGTCTCGGAGGACCAGATGACACACCAATTAATCAGGCATATCAAGCCAGACTGTTCCATGCCTACGACTCAAGAGACTGGTGTAGAAGGAGGCAAACAATGGCAGAAAGCGTGAGGGTCTAAGTAAAAAGAGCAATACACATGTGCTAAAGATGCGACTGTCAGCTGGGCATGGTGGCACATGCCTTTAGTCCTAGCTACCTGGGAGACTGAGATGGGAAGATCCCTTGAGCCCAGACGTTCAAGGCTGAAGTGAGTTATGATTGAGTCAACCAACTCTATCCTGGGTGACACAGCAAGACCCTGTCTCTCAAGAAAGAAAAAAAAAAAAGAAGACGACGACGACGAAGAGATGGGGCTGGAGCTTTCAGTCTAACTTTTGTGGAAAAGTCTGGCAGAAGATTATTCACTACCAACCTTAACAAGGTTTATAATAACCTCCCAGATAGAATCATAAACCAAAACATTTACTTGTACAGCATACTCAGTGAGAATAAGAACATTACAAGACTGGTGTGGTGCATTGTCCTATGTACTGCAAATGCAAAGCTAAAGGAGATGTATATTGACTTATTTTTTGACTTAAGAAGGGTCAACTTAAAATCCAGCTTTTGCAGATATAACCGTTTACTTCCCACCTACAGGTTTATGCTGTGACTTGAATGATATAAGAATATGAATGGAGCAATTACTTGGTAAAAAAAAGAGTGGGACTGTCTTCTCAAACCATTCTCTGGGAGAAGAGATAAGCACTGAACTATCTACAAAATTAAGAAATTGTACCCTAAAATGTTTTAGGCAGCCCTATTCCTAAGGATTAAATAAAAGTATCAAACTTGGTAACATAAAGCCCTTATTATGTACCAAACTCATTTCATTCATTTATTTATTTGTTTAGAGACAGGGTCTTGCTCTGTTGGCCAGGCTAGAATACAGTGGTGTGATCATAGCTCACTGCAGCCTCTAACTCCTGGGCTCAAGTGATCCTCCCACTTTAGCCTCCCAAGTGGCTGTGACTACAGGCACATGCTACTATACCAGGGCAATTTTCTTTCTTTCTTTCTTTCTTTTTTTATAAAGGACAGGATCTTGCTATGTTGCTCAGGCTAGTCTTGAACTCTGGGGCTCAAGCAATCCTCCCTCCTCATCCTCCCAAAGCGCTGGAATTACAGGTGTGAGCCACCACACCTGGCCTCATTTTCTTTTAGCCCTAAAGTGTTAAATAGAAACTATAAGGGTGCATATTCCTAAAAATTACCCAGTGAACTGAATCAGTGTGAGCTTTCTAAAAGAGGCAAACAAATATTCTGGGGCAGGATTAACCTTCTCCAGAGGGTTTGTCCTAGTTTAGGAATTTTGTACCCTTGTTACTGGGTCTCACTTCTTTTTTCTTTTCTTTTCTTTTCGCATTTCCACACTGATTCTTGTTGTCAAGGTTGAAGGAAGAACTGTAATTCCACATGGGTTCTCTTCCCCATCACAAAGTGAGCCCACACAAACCCCATATATGGCAATGACCTTTATTTGGTTCCAAAACTAATCCACAGGAGGGGAACTATGACACATTTAAAGATCTGAGTTAAAAACCATAAAAACAACAAAGGGGCCAAATTCTTCTCATCTAATCAAAATGCCATGGGCTAATCACACTGAATAATCTCATTTTTTCCCTTCTTAAGAATAATTTCCACTTTTATGTTACATCTGCCAACTACAAATACTATACACAGCTGACAAAAATCCTGCAAGAGACCCCCTTTATTCCATCAACAGAGGGACGCTGAACTGAAAGGAGATGGGAGCAATTCTGTTCCTGGGTAAAAGACAGTCTGATATTAAAGATTCTTTGCTTAAGGCACAAATGTACCCGTCTGTGATTCTTTTTTAACAGCACATTTTAGGGGCATGTAGTATCATCTTTTATGAAAGAGTGTGGTGAGAGGCCTTGTTATGACTCCCCATGGGGACTGTGACAGCACATTAACAAGGGAAGGGGCAGTAGGAAGGAAGCAGGCAAGTCATTTCAGGAGTTTAAAACAACGAAGGCAATCTTCTGATTCTTGCATCACCAAACCTCAGAGATGAGAGTTTACGGAATTAGGGGAAGGGATGCTAGCGAGAGGTAGTAGTGATAGAAAACGTCAGTTTCCATTTTGTCTCTATTTGATTCTTGTGTGATTTCAGGGAACCCTTTGTTCAGTTTCCTACATTTTTATCCAATGTTTTCTTTACCACAGGTACTCTAGAGGAATAAACTGTTGACTCAAAACACTTTGAGGAAGGTATGCGCACAAATAGGCAGTGAAATTGTACTAGGTGAGACCTTGTATATGCCGACATTTGATCTCCCTTGCAAGTGTTCAAAGGGATCTACCTTCAAGTACTCTGGGGGATGTGGAGGGGATCTTCCATCTTTTCCCTCTTTCTCCTAGAGGCAAACTCCTTCAAAATCAATCCTTTGCACTCAAATGTCAACTCCTTTGTGAAACCCCAGCCCTCTTTCCCCTTGTGGCTCAGAGTTCTTCATAAACATCTCTACCGAAGACTTATCACATTATTCTGGGCTTTAGGTGTCTTTCTTCTTTACCAGGGGTGAGCTCTTTTCAGCTTTGTGTGCCGCATTCTCCAGGGCCTAGCAAGTGGCAAGTGCTTAAGTAAGAATTATAGAATGAATGGAAGTTTCTACTCTTTGGAGCCAAACATCTAGAAAGAGAATCTTATTTTCAAAAGGGAGAATAAACAGAAGAGAAGCAAATTTTTTTTTTGTTTTGAGATAAGGTCTCACTCTGTTATCCTGGCTACAGTGCAGTGGTGCAATCATAGCTCACTGCAGCCTCAAACTCTTGGGCTCCAGCAATGCTCCCACCTCAACCTATGGAGTAGCTGGGACTACAGGTGCACTCTACCACACCTGCCTCATTTTTAAAATTTTTTGTAGAGACAGGGTCTCACTACATTGTGCAAGGCTGGTCTTGGACACCTGGCCTCAAGTGTTCCTCCTGCCTCAGCCTCCCAAAGTGCTGGGATTATAGGTGTGAGCCACCATTCCTGGCTGAGAAGCAATTCTTTGAAAGTGTTGACTATGTTCCAGAATGCAGTTTGTCCCTCAGATTTAAAAATGCTATTGAAATTCATACTTCTCTCTCTCTATAGTGATTTTAAACAGGACTTACACATCTATTCCAAGTGTACTGTGGTAAGAACAAAGAAGAACCTTGACCCTCAAGTACTTCTTTTGGACTAACTTCCCAATCCCTTGGGTAATGTTCTCACTGTATCGGCCCCTAAGGAGAGGAAAACCCTTGGGGTTCCTTTGTAACCTTCATTACTGAATTACCTGCAAACTCTCACCTATCGACTCAAAACCTCCTATTCCCCTTCCCTATCACATGTTTTTCTTTTCCTTGGACCCCAAATGAATAAGGTATAAAACACATGCCAGGGCCCTTATTCTATTCTCTAATGACTTACTGGTCTACCACTTGGGTGGGTCACATGTTGTCACTTGCTTGTCTGATGGGTCATAAGCTCCTAGAAAACATGGGCTGCAATCCTATAGTTCTTCTGAAGGCATTTAGTTAAGCATCATGTACAAAGAGGTGCTCAACAAGCCTTTTTGATGATCATAATCAGATTCCACTTTATATCCTGTAACAACATCTCTTCCTCCTGCCATAACACCAGCTCCTTACCATTCATTTTAAAACACAGGGAGCATCAAAAGGCCTAGCCCTCCCTGGTTCTCAATCTCAACCATCTGGTCATCTGTCCACCACTTCACTACATGAGCCGACACACTCCTTCTGGCATTAGGGTGTCCCACACTCAGTGCTGACACTTTTTCACACAGTTCCCTATGCCTAATCTTCCTCAATATTACAAATTCAATGAGTATGTTTCCTTCAGTCTTCCAGAGACTATTCAACAGTTTACCTCCAGGATAAATGAACATGATTAACGAAATCCGAAATACATCAATGGGAATTTCCCTCCGTATACTATAAAGAATCTCTTTTTAGTAATCTTTGCATCCCCAGCACCTAGCAAAATACTGGCAGACACACAATTTAAAATGCAACATAAATATAACTATGTTATATTTATTGGGCACCCATCTATCTACCTAAACCGATCTCACTGTTTCCACACCTGCCCCTCTACAGTCATGCTCCACAGAGCACTGAGTGATCCTCTGAAAATGTACGTCAGATCATTTACTCTCAGAGTAATATCTAAAGTCCTTAGCACGGCCTACAAAACTGCATATGATCTGGCCCCTGGCTACCTCTCTAAATTTATTTTTTTCCTACTTTTCCCTTGCCAACTCCACTCGAGTCACACTGGTCTCTCTGCTTTCCTTAAATATGCCAAACGCACTCCATCGTAGTGCTTTTTTACTTGCTGTTACCAGGTGGCTCCCTCCACTAAAATGGTCCTTTCTCAGAGAGCAGCAGCCTGCTTTCTTTTCCTCCATAGGATTTGCCACCACCTGACAAATTACATATTTGACTATCCCTTTGTTTTCTGCCCTTCCCCTCATGCCCCAGCCCTCACCAAATGTAACTTCATGAAAGCCAAGCCTTGAGTGTTCTTTCATTACTTTATTCCCAGCACCTATATAGTAGGCATTGCAGGAGCTCAATACATGAATGCATAAATGAATGTGGAAATGACGGATGGTGAACATTTACATGTGTTCTAAATCTTAAATCTATTAGTTATGCTCTCTTACAGTATTGCTATGCCTCTGCATTTTATGCCATTTTATTATCACTGTCTTAGTCACAAACTCTAGAGATGTTGTGTGAAAGTTAAGAAAAGACAACAGCAAAATGAGCAGCAGCAGAGCCATAGAATGTTAGTCTGGAAAGGGGTTTAGGGATCATTATTTTACAAATGAAGAAACTAAGGCCCAGTGAGGAACAGTGTCTTGCACAGAGTAACCTAAAAAACCAGTAGCAAACCTGGAAATGCAATGTAGGCCTTATAACTTCTCAATTGTTCTACAGTATATCCAGACATCTATAAAATACAATCAATGACAATGATTTAAAATATGCAAAGGGAAATTATATGACAGCAAGGCCTGAGTCCCACAAATCAAAAGCACTAGTCTCTCTTGAAACAGGCTAAGAGAACAAGCCCTTCAGGAATCTGCTGGGAGACTCAGTCCTGAGATCTAACCACCATTATGGATAACCTCTCAGCTGATGCATACATATTGTATTTCTTCTCAGATTTCCTTTTATGAAGAAGCACAGGAATATGGTTTAACGAACACTGAACACTTTATTTTTGCTTTCTTTCTGCCAGGTAGGTGAATTGAGTCTGAAGATATTTTCTTTCAAATCCAATTGCATCCATGCATTACAAAAATCCACAGAAAAAGTATTTGACTAAAAAAAGGTTATAAAATTGTGATTGCAACTCTATGATCTTATTTAAAGAGTCCTTTCTACTTTTCTAAAAAGTCCTCCTTTATCTGAAACAATTTTTGAAGCACTGGTGAGTATCCAGGTTCTATACTACTGTAATTTACACTGAGCCAGATGTCATCCTGATGTAAATCATATGCATTTCCTTATAGATCAATGGTTATTTTATAGAAATCTTAGCACAGAGTTCTAGTGGGGCCTATATCTAGCACACTAAAAGTCCATTCTAAATACAGCTATAAAGAATAAAGATATTAAAATTGTGTCAAATACATAAATTTCCTTCCCCTTCTTCCCTCCATCATATCATAACACCCCTTACCCCACAAACACATATGTATTGGAATGAGGTAGCTGTTTTCTTTTTAAACAAACATATAGAATGCATATATCCAAATGAGTAGGGCTGTACCTTTTTTTTTTTTTTTTGAGACAGAGTCTCACTCTCTTGCCCAGGCTAGAGTGCGGTGGCATCAGCCTAGCTCACAGCAACTCCTAGGCCCAAGCAATCCTTCTGCCTTAGCCTACTGAGTAGCTGGGACTACAGGCATGCACCACCATGCCCAGCTAATTTTTTCTATATATTTTTAGTTGGCCAATTAATTTCTTTCTATTTTCAGTAGAGACAGGGTCTCGCTTTTGCTTAGGCTGGTTTCAAACTCCTGACCTCCAGTGATCCTCCTGCCTTGGCCTCCCAGAGTGCTAGGATTACAGGCGTGAGCCACCGCGCCCGGCCCATGGCTGTACCTTTGGAAGTTATTCCAACAAGGCAAAGAATTTTTCTGTAATCTTCTTTTAGAACACAGGCTCTCTAGATTTGGTGTGCATCTAAATCTAGGGAACAGGTTAAATATGCAGACTCTTAGAAATTTGGATTTAATTGCTCTTAGATGGGATTAGGAAACCTGTATTTTTAACAAGCACTCCAGGTAAGTCCTATACAAGTGATCTGTGAGCTACAGCACTTTAGAATAACCTACAGAGTCAGGTCACAAGCCATAAAAGGATATAAAAATGAAGACTTTAGAGTCAAACTCTGTGTGTATGTATACATAACACACTGAAGGTTTATTTTATTTTACTTTCAAAATCTTCATTTTTCCTGATTGAACATATAAAGTACAGATATGCACAGAAGTGTCTATTTGCAAACAACAACATACCTCCATGAAAGAGATTCCTAAGCTCCAGACATCAGAATGGATTCCATACTGCTCCCCTGAAATTCTTTCAGGCTGTAAGAAAACAGAAGGGAGCTTATGAGTTGATGTACACTACTCCAGGAAATACACACACTGAACATGAGCTCAGCTTAGGTGGGGAGCCACCAAGATTTGCACAGAATTTTATGGATAGCAAAACAATTTTACATGTATGTATATATGTATGTATGTATATTATATAGGTAATATATAGAAATTATGTAGATATACATACATATAATTTCACTGAATCCTCACAAAGTGTCTGTGAGGAAGACTTTATTATCCCTATTTCACAGATAAGAAAACAGAAGCTCAGAGTAGTGAAATAGTTCAGACAATGTCCTAAGCTAGTGAATGAGAAAAGAATTAAACCCAGGTCTTCTCTCTTCAAATCCAGTGGTCTTAGTTGTGGAATCAGAAATTAAATAATATTATACAATATTATCACTTACTTGTATTTTGATAAGTGGGTCTGGAACACTAGGGTTTAATTTTTTAATTAAATTTTTAAATTTTATTTGGAAATAATTTCAAACTTGCAGGAAAGTTAAAAGACAAAGACTAGTGCAAAGAACATCTATAATTCCTTCAGCCAGATTCACGTACTATTCAAAATTTTCTTCCATTTATTAGGATTTCTTTTGATATGAACCAAGGAATAGTTTGAAAGGTCCATTTGGTACCCTTAGTCCTCCACTCAAGATGTGTAGGAAATACCTGGTTTAGAAAGCTGCTACATGCACCCTCTGTACTGCAAGAGGAATAATTTCATACAGAGAGCAGGTGCTTCCTGATCTATCTCTCCAGGATATGGCATTCAGTATGGTACTTCACAGAAGTCGTTGGGATGAACACAGGAACAAATTAATAAGAGAAACTGAGGTCTCACACAGGTGAAATGACTGCTGAAGGTCACAGAGCTAATTATAGCAGGGCTGGGATCATAACTCACACTCCATTATCCAGTGTTAGCTAGTTCAACAGGTCCTAGGATGTATTCACATACACCTAAAATCCTCTAGAATTGTTAAAGAAACAATCAAATGTTGTCTTACTCCCTGTCCTTTTTTCCTTCCTTTTTCCATTTCTTCATTCCACTGGCTAACAGGTATCAATATACAGCACTTCATTCAGAATATAGAAAAAACAAACACATAAACAAAAGTGGAAGCCATGTACAAAATATTTTGGCAGAACCAACAATGAGATTAAATACATTCATTACCTTTGCCTACTGAACTACCAAAACAAATGCAAACTGTAAGCTGCTAATAAAACATAGAAGAATTAAATTAAAAAAAGAAAAAAATAGAAAAAGTGATAATGTTAACAGATATTAGGTGGCAAATAAGAGAACTCCTTAAGGATGAGATTCTGACAACTTCTCCTTGGAGAAATTATTCTTGCAATAAGCTAACAAAACAAGATTACTCTTGTGATGCAGTGCTTGAGCAACAATGCTCAGCAAAAGCAGGTAGCAAACTCCATGGGTCTATCCTAACAAATTAAGGTATATAGGGATTGGGAAATGTTCCCAGGGCCCTGGAACTGACTTAGACAAAAGATGAGCCCCAATACATTCTGAACTTACGGAGCCAGGATTTAATGGCCTGAGGCTACACAATTCAAAGCTGTTCTCACACTTGAAGCCAAGGTGGCCTACCCTGTCCTCTCCCCTCAAAAACAAAATGAAACAGAACAAAATGAACCACCAGGTACCACATTGCTGACAGAACATCTGTGATGGACATTTTGCAGTTAAAAAGCTAAAGCTGGGGGTACTTTCTCACATGACAGCTGTCACCAATGTGGAAAGCTAAATAATAGGAAAAACATGACTCTCATCCAAAGCACTTCTATACTGAGGGTTAAGTGACAAGCAAAGAAAAAGAAACAGAAAACCCTGGCCTATTCTTAATAAGAACAGTAAAGAGTGGTGATGATCTAAAAAGCAGAATTTATAGAGGATCTTAAAGGGCAGTGGCTTCACGCTGGCACTCACCCTGCACTCCCTCCAGCTGTCCTCTGTGACTAGGTATTTGCCAGGACCCACGTTTGGTTAATCCCAGAACTGTCTCTGTTTACAATACAAGGGTTTACTTATGAAAAAGTATCAAGGCACCTCCCTTTTCTCTTCTGAAAAAGGAGTTTCTGCTCAAAGTTATGCTACTCAGAAAATTAACAAAGCAGGCACAAATATTAATACTTCGGGCTAGCCACTAGAACGTAATCAATAAACATATCACAAGTGATGGGGATTTTTTTTTAAGTTGGCAGGATCCCTGTGTTGGTAGTACAGCATATTTGTTCAATGGGGCTTTGGGGTCAGATTGCTCCTTTTCAGATCTACCATCCAGTTCTCTAATTCTCTCTTCTGCTGTGTCCAATATGCTATCAAATACAGTGAGTTTTTCATTTAATTAAATTAATTAATTTATTTTTTGAGACAGAGTCTCACTCTGTTGCCTGGGCTAGAGTGCCATGGTGTCAGCCTAGCTCACAGCAACCTCAAACTCCTGGGTTCAAGCAACCCTTCTGTCTCAGCCTCCCGAGTAGCTTGGACTACAGGCATGTGCCACCATGCCCGGCTAACTTTTTCTATATATTTTTAGTTGGCCAATTAATTTCTTTCTATTTTCAGTAGAGACGGGGTCTCGCTTTTGCTTAGGCTGGTTTCGAACTCCTGACCTTGAGCGATCCTCCCACCTTGGCATCCCAGAGTGCTAGGATTACAGGCGTGAGCCACTGCGCCCGGCCGAGTTTTTAATTTTCATCTATTAATAGGAAGGTTTGTCTGAGATTTTTCAGATTTACTATGTCATTTTTAAAATTTAAGTCTGTGTAAAAGTCTGTGATCTTAAGTCTGTGTAAAACTGTTTCTGCTGTCTGTTCTTCCTGCTGGATCTTCATGTTGCTTTGTTTTCTTTCATCCCTGGTTTTCTTTGACTGCTTGCTAGTTATTCCTCTTGAAAGAAAAATTTTGGAGAGATTCTCTCGAGGCTTAAGGTGGATATGCCCACCTCAAACCAAGTCCTCAGCATGAAGTGCCTTGTCCAATTCAGGTCATATATACATATATCCAGGGAGCAAATCTATGTCAGGGCTACTCTATGGTCACAACTTTTCCCACTTTTCCTGTTTCTCCTGCAATTCTGCTTATTTCCAAAATACCTCCTCTTCAGCTTCCTGGGACTAGGTAAGGAGGAGCACCTTTTTAGATCTACTTTGCCCTCACAAATGAGGTGAACCATTTCTGCTTCCAGCATGGAATGGGGAAGATCTCCTCTGAGACCTTCTGCCTCAGGTGGAACCTGGGGCTTGACCTTTGCCCTCTGCCTGAGTGTGGTATGGGCAAATGCCCTCAGGAGTAAGTATTGATGGTGCTCCTTCTGCTTCCCTCTCTGTTGCAGGATTTCATTCAAAAATTGTCCTGGGAGTTGCCCATTGTCTTTTTAGCTCTTCAGTGCATTTGAGATGGTTTAAAAAAACCGTTTAACTTGCATTTTTCAACAGAAGAAGTGATTCAAATAACCTAGCTTGGGATATTAGCAGAAATAGAAGCTGGTGTCCTAATTAAATCTTGCCTTTCACTATGCGCCAACTCTGAGACTAAAGTTATTTCACCTTTGGTTTCCTCATCTTTAAAATGAAGATAATAATAATAATACACATACCTCACGGGGTTGTGTGAAGATTAAATTCAGTACATGCCACACAGGAATACTCCGTAAATGTTAGCCTCCTTCCAATCACCACCACGACCTTTACTACCACTGCATAAGCACAGCCATTTGAGTTGCTGGGGCTAGAGTGCAGTAGTGGCAACATAGCTCACTGCAACCTCAAACTCCTGGGCTCAAGCAATCCTGCCTCAGCCTCCCAAGTAGCTGGAATTACAGGCGCCCACCACCACACCTGGCTAATTTTTTTATTTTTTGGTAGAGACAGAGGTCTTGCTATTGCCCTGGCTGGTCTCCAACTCCTGGGCTCAAGTGATCCTCCCACCTTGGTCTCCCAAAGTGCTAGGATTATAGGCGTGAGCCACTGCACTTGGCTCAGTTTTGGTTTGGGTTTTGTTTTTAATCACTGAGGATGTTACAGAAGACTTCCTATCTTTTTCCTAATTATTTTTCTTGTATCTTACACTTTAGGTTATAGGAGAATAAAGTGAGACTGTTTATACGTACAGAGCCGTTTCCTTCTGCTTTATTTTCTTTTCAATATTTGGGTGGCATAGCCGGCTATATTTGAATAATTTGGGGCCTTCTATACCTTATAATACAAGTAAGATTCTTAATACAACAAGTTAAGTACTCTGCTTTTATTTAGTGAACAAGACACTTATAAAATGCAGCTTTCATGAACTAATTCATTTATTTGGCACTGTGTGGGGACTGAATATACAGAATGAGCAGAATAAATCCTGCCCCTGTGAAGTTTACAATCTAGATTAGGAAAGACTCATAAATAATATGGATATAATTAGAAGCACAGCAGTAATGACTTTAGTCTCTGGAGGCAGTTCACTTAGGTTTGAGTCCTGACTCTGTGACCTATTAACTGTGTAAACTTAGGTAAGTCATTTAACTTCCCTTGCATCAGTTCCGTTTCCTCACCTATAAAATGAGAGTAATATATTGCCTACTTCATAGTGTTGTGAGGATTTAAAGAGTTAATATATGTAAGAGTTAATAAATGTAAGGAAGAGTGATTGGCACACAGTGCTAATTGTTAGCTATTATTATTATTGGTGTTATTATCACTGTACAAAAGTATGCATAAGTATAAAGTCAGGGAAAATGTAAAATGATGGCATTACATCGGATGCCCTGTAATTATATATGTCCCTTAATTTATTATTTGTCCTCTTCCCCACCTCCCCATGCCCACCCATGCCTTCTATTTCTGAGTGTTTGCTTATCCCTCCACAGTGATCTCTCTCTTTTGTAAATGCCCTTTTCACATACTGTTTAAATCATCAAATTTGTGCACTGTATGCCTTCTTATTTTCTAAATACATGTTTAGTCTAAAGTAAGTCTTTATTATGTCACACATAATGCTGCTATATATAATGTCATGTTTCCTATTTCACCCAGTCTTATCTAGATTATACGGTAATTCCATTATACCGACTAACAGCATGGAAAGTGCTCAGTAAATACTGTTTGACTAATTGAAGGTACTCCATTTCAGATACAATTTTCACTGGCATAGACCAGGGGCTGGCAAACTTTTTCGGTAAAGGGCCAGATAGTAAATACATTTTACTTTGTGGGCCATATGGTCTCTGCTGCAACAGTCACAACTATTCAACTCCGCCACTATAGTGCTAAAGCAGCCACGCACAAAATATAAACAAATTAGCACAGCCAAGTTCCAATAAAACTTTATTTACAAAAACAGGCAGTAAGCTGAATTTGGCCCGAGAGCTGTGGTTCACAATCTAGTTGGCACAGATTCTCACGTATAACTCAAAATTATAAAGTAGACTAACTAAAAACAAGAACCAGTTGCAGTTATGAAAAAAAAAAGCCCAGCCCATCTCCCTCCAGGGACTGTCAGCAAATAAAGGGCAAGGACCAAAACTCATACTAGAATAATATAGGCTATTTCCATTTTCCCCACCCACAACATTTGATTTACATCATCTAGGTAAGCACTTGGCCAAAAAGAACCTCCTACTGACTTTTAAGCAAAGATCTCATTCTCAGGCAATCACTGTTCCTTTCCTAGGTATCTTACACTTTTTACAGCGTGAACCATAAAGTGGATGACTAGAATTCACTCACCCAAGAAGCAAAGCAATTTTAGCTTTGCCAATCTGAGCTAATGTTTCATAATTTTAATCCTCACATTTTCAATTAACAGATGGACGCATCACATTCATCCATAAACAAAAAGGAAAAAAGTAATTTCTTTAATGTGCACCTGGGAAAGACAACTGTAATCTGGATTTGTACATTCAAATACAATGCAATTTAATTATTAGAGCAATTTAAAGCTAATAAAAACATGCTGGGTAGTTGAAAAGTTGTTTCATTTATAGTTTTTTTTTTTTTTTTAAATCACAATGTTTCATATTCTTTCAAAGACTGAAACTATAGCATTCAGCAAGGCATTGTTAACTATTGTGGTTTACCAAGCTCAAGTAACCTGGTAGATAGAGCAAGGAGGGAGATTAAGTTTTATAAAACTACAGTCTGAGCAACATAGCAAGACTCTGTCTCTACAAACAAAAGAGAAAAATTAGCAAGGCATGGTGGTGCATGTTTGTAGTTCCAGCTACTTAGGAGGTTGAGGCAGGAGAATAACTTGAGGCCAGGAGTTTGAGGTTGCAATGAGCTACGATGACACCGCTGCACTCTACCCAAGCAATAGAGCAAGACCCTGTCTCAAAAACACACACACAAACAAACAAACAAACAAAAACCCCACCAAAAAACCCAAACAATAGATATGATGACTTCAGAGGTTGATCTACTTTTTCTCACATTACCGCAAAAAATAAGAAAGTATAAATTAAAAAAAAATAATGCAAGACAAAAATTAACTATTCTGGGATTTGAATGAAAACAAAATGCTTTGTATTTTTCTGAAAATAAGCTTTAGGGTTCTATCCTTAAATCTTTTAATCAAGATAACATATGAACAAAGATTGCTGAGAATAAGATCACAGTTCTGTTCATACTAACATTGTTTAATTTCATGATACATAAACACAGGCTGTTAGAAGTAAAAGGGACTGCCTAATAGATCCAGAGCCCTCAGGATAAAAATTAACCCTAAGATGTTAAAACAAGACAATTTGTTCCAAAAATGGTAGCAGATAAGCTTCTGTTTTGGCTTTCTCCTTCCCTTTCTCTCTCTCTCCCTTTTTTTTTTTTTTTTTTTTTGAGACAGGATCTCACTCTGTTGCCCAAGCTACTAGAGTGCAGTGGCACAATCATAGCTCACAGCAACCTCAAACTCCTGGGCTCAAATGATCCTCCTGCCTCAGCCTCCCAAATAGCTGGGACTACAAGCATGCACCATCACACCCAGCTAATTTTTCTATTTTTTGTAGAGATGAGGGGGTGGTGGGTCTTGGCTCTTGCTCAGGCTGGCCTTGAACTCCTGGTCTCAAGCAATCCTCTTGGCTTGGCCTCCCAAAGCACTAGGATTACAGACATGAGCCACCTCGCCTGGTCTTCCCTCCCATTCTTTAAGTGATTGTGGAAACCAATAAACTAAAGCATTTTTATGGATACAAATAACTTCCTTTACTCAAAAGGTAAGAAAAAGAGGTCAAAGCCAAGTCCACAATGGTCTTTAAAACAACTCTACGCTTCTAATTTTTATTCTTGGTAAATTTATTTCAGTGAAATGAAATAAGTTATCCTACAATAGGCATGAATTCAACAACTAAACAAAATATAGAGGTACAAGTTCTAAGGGAATTGCCTGCTAAGCCCTTCCATTCAGATATCTATAAATAAAATTTGGCTATATTTATAATTTAATTTTGATCTGGTGACAAAACATGTTTTTATTCCTGGGAAAAATAACCAATCCTATTGACTGATATTTTGGTATACTTGAGGGTTAATTAAA
This sequence comes from Lepilemur ruficaudatus, assembly GCA_963574885.1. Lineage (NCBI taxonomy): Eukaryota > Metazoa > Chordata > Mammalia > Primates > Lepilemuridae > Lepilemur > Lepilemur ruficaudatus. The sequence goes on along the minus strand of CAUYRT010099516.1, from coordinate 12,600 downwards.
TAAGCAATGTAGAAAAGTAGCCAATATGCTATAAGGTGCAATTTTCCTATAGTATTAAACTTCAAAACTCAACAATTTCATACTTGAACCAACCAGTTAACAAAGTCAGATAAGTTGATAGCTCCTATATAAACCTTAACGTCTTTTAGAAAGACTTAAAAATCAAATCATGACTGGATTGACTTTGTAATTTATATCTTCTAGGCTAAAGCTGTGGAATTAATTCAAGAATTATACATTACCAAGTACATAAAGATGTTGGTTTTAAATGTTATTTTTGCATAAGTTTACTTACCGCCATATAAGCATTTGTTCCAACATACGTCTTGGCTATAGAATTCACCAGCTATGAGACAAAACAGTCTGTTAGAACAATATAAAGATAATGTGGAAATAAAATGGGCAATTATTCCTCATTTAACCTACAATCATCATTCCTATAAATCAACTAAAAATTATGTAAAAGGGAGCAAATTTATCTACAAAGGCATTAAAAATGATTAAATCTCTTTTCTTTTGAATGTGATTTCCAATTTAAACAAGCACAACATTACAGTTTATAGCAGATAACCTTAAACAATTCACTTAAGCAGGATGCTTATCGCTTTAGTACCCCAAACCCGCCTGATATAAAAAGTCAATTTGAAGTAGAATTTGAATGCACTCATTTTTTAGTCAGATGGCTCAAGATGTGGATGAAGCCCCACGCATTACTAGAAGGAAATGAACACTAAATATGCTGGAGGGATAACAGACTTTGACAACTCATAATACAACGATGACCTTCGCTTTGGTCTTCGTGTTTGGCTGGGAGTAAAGGTGGCTGCAATTCAAATCAACATCACAGCACGCTCATGGGTCACTATCACTGGAGTTCTCAGGGGAGGCCCAAAATGGAAATTAATTAAAATTTGTGCTGCACATTGTTATGGCCCTCCACCATTGTTGCTCCCAATATTAATTTTTACTGTGGGCCAGTTGGTCTCCCCAGGCACAGCTCCCACTCTGCCCTCCCTTTTGTCTGGCCAAAACGCTTTCATATCAAAGCTGCATATCAATGAAGTTTGCTATTCGTAAGTAGTAATTACAATATCAGCAGTTTTTACTGTCATTAAACAATGAACAATCATATTCTGATGAAGGAAACTCGCTCAGAGATTAAAAACGAATAACACAATCCCAGCCGAGGAAAAGATACAGAGTTTCTGTTTGTCTGGCAGCTAGGCGATTTTTCAATCCAGAGAGTAGATTGAAAATAAAAAGTGGCTGGTGCAGAGAGGAGAACACACTGGGAGGAAAAAGACCTACCTGAGTACTAACTCCAAAATCACACAGCTTCACTTGTCCTCTTGTGTTTACTAGCATATTGGAGGGCTTCACATCTAAAAAAGGACCAGAAAAGTCCATGTAACTAATTTCATATCTACAGTGCTTGTTTTTAAAAAGCATACACGCAGACCATACCACAATGCAGAAATGACATCATCTGCTCAACCCAAAATTCTAATCACAAATTTAATGCAAAGCATTTTATCTGAAGGCAAAATGTAAGGTCCTAACTCTTCTATTTCCAACCAATTCAGGTTTCTATAGAAGCAAGGGTTTATTTTAAGTGAAAGTCAAATCAAATCCCGGCTTATAACAACAGTAAATACACCAATCATCCTATCCCTAGCCTTTTAGGACAAGTAGATAAGAATACGTAATCTTCTTGCAAAGAATTTGCACAAATGGATTAGCTTTACTTTATATGTGTAACCATCCAGCTAGCTCTCCCATCTGAGAAGTAGTAAGGCCAAAGGGAAGTCAACAAGGAAAAAAATCATTCCTATGTTGCTGGTAGCAGGTCATATCTGAATGAAAGAATGAGAAAATGAATGCAGCATTGCTATTTCCCATGCTTTATGTGACAAATACTACTTCAGATAATACTCAGAAATTGATCTAAAAGAAGTCTGTGTGTGTATACATATATGTACTCATCAGTCTTTGTTTCATTTATCCTTCTCTTCCTTACATCATTTTTGACTGCTGTTAGTTAACAAAAGAATTGACATAGCTTTCACCAAAGCAGTCAGTTGCTAAATAATGACACAAAGGGTTTTTGTGAAGCATCATCAGAGACAACAATGAGTCTTTTCAGGAATTCAGGGGGCCCACAAAAACCATCCAAGCAGGACAAGAGCACACCACTTTTGATGGTACAGAGCAGCACCTGCTTCAACGCTTCATCTTTAAGGGCAAAAGCGGTTCTAGAACAGACAACTGGTCATATTTAATACAGCATATAACCTTAACCACCCTGACACTGAACAAGAGTCTCAATGTTTTGATGTAATGTTTAAAAAACAATCTGCAAATTAGTTAATCTCCCCCTGGCAAAAGAGTACCCCAACAAAGTATCTTGCCAAGAGGAGGTATTTCGTTCAAATTTCAAGTTCAAACACAGTAATCTACAATTATTGAACGCTGTGACAGGCAATGTGCTAGACACGTTTTCAAACGTTAGCTCACTCAGTGTTGTCTGACTGACTGAATTTGAATGTAAACTCCATGAAGGCAGGGACTTTGTCTCTTTTATTGATCATTGCATTCCCAGTCCCTGGAAGAATGCCAGGCTTACAGTAGGTGCTTTATAAATATCTGTTGAATCACTAAGTGAACAGATGAATGCAGACCATGAGCACATATATTATTTTATGTTGATGACTCAGTTTCAGTGATGAGGGGTGAACCATAGAACACATCTCTGTGGCATGTCCTTTAGATAACACACACTATAACGTCTGTTGGGGTGGGGGTGGTTCTCTGTTTGAATACAAGCTGGTATGCCCAGGTAGGTATAAGCTCTTGTACCAACTAGTCTCTCAACCTCCAGTTTCCCCCTAATTGCAATATACTTCTTATATCATCATCACATTAAACCTTAAATATATCACTTTCACTACATCACTTCTCTCCTTAAAGAGGAAGTTAAATATTCCCCAGAACGTGAACTCCTTAAGAACAGGGCTGTGCTTTCAAGCGTGCTCCAGCAGTCAGTGCAACGCAGCATAGACAGCCGCCCCAGACACTGAATAAATGCTTGCTGAACTGAAACAAATGCTGGATTCTACATAGCCTGGTCTTATTTTCCAAATCTAATTCTCATGAAAGGCCCTCAACTTTGAGTACTTTTCTTTTGGACAATCTGTTTTTTATATAACATATTAATACCCTAAAGCACTCTTAAGCCACCACATCAGATGGAAACAGGTAATGAACAAATATTATGAGCTCCTGGAAGAAGGGGCTGCCTGGAAATCATGAGGTACACTAAAACAGCAAATCTTCAGTTTTAATCAGACACACACTAGACTTAAGTGGATCAATAGAGAGAGAAAGAATAAAACAACAACATGGCTAGACTACATTCTAAGAGGCAAAGTGTAAATAAGAACCTGACTGCATTTTCCAGCTCTCCAAATCTTTTTAACATACATGTAAGCCTACTGTATAACTTTTGTACATTTACCTTTCAGCCTAGTTTTTTTTTTTAAGCCTAGTTTTTAGGAGCACTTTATGTATGAAAGTACTAGACATCCAGCCATCCTCAAACCAACCTTTGTGTTCCAACTAGATTGTTTTAATCACTATCTCAAAAAAAAAAAATCCCATCATTAAGTCTTTGATTTATTTTATCAACTCCCTCCCACCCCCAGATTTAGAAACGCTTCTTCTGTATTTTCTGACTACCTGAATCCTGCCCATTCCTCATTTCAAGTACCTGCTTCCCTACTGCCCACACTACTCAGGACATCAAAGTCACTACTTGCTTCGAATTGCTATAGCATCTGCTGTCTGTACCATTTGTCTGGGATGCTGCACATGATACCTTATTTATTTTAGAGACAGGGTCTTGCTGCATTGCCCAGGCTGAACTCAAACTCCTAGGCTTAAGTGGTCCTCCCACCTCAGCCTCCAGAGTAGTTGGTATTATAGGTGTGTGCCACTGTGCTAGGCTTTTATGACACTTTCTATTAGCAGTTTCTTACCATATTTGCTGTTACAGGTATCATCAACCCATGAAATGAAATTACAGGGTAAGAATACACTTTATATTTAATACATCTTTGTATGTATCCTTTCCAAGCATAGTATCTTGCTCATTGGTTGATTGCTTTTTAAACAATATATTAAATTTGCTAATATAAATGCCTCCTTCCCCAGCAATATCTTGAGACAAAATTTGAACATAACAGACCCCTTTAAACAAAGTCAATAGATTCAAGCTAGGAGACTGAAGACCTGGGTTTCAGTCTCTTTCTGATTCTGCCACAAACTTGCCACATGACTTTGGACTTGGCATGTGATGTTTTATTTTCCACCTCTGTAGGGAAATAATAATATAATAGTTACTGTGACAATGCTAAAGAACTGTAAGGATCAGGTGAGACAATGAATGTAAAATTGCTTTCTAAACTGTCAAACATTCTATAAATGTAAGGTATTATCAACTAATAAACAACCAAGCTATAAAAAGTGATATATTTCATTATATTTAGGAAATAATTTGTATTGCTATTGTAGCAATTTAAGCTGTATTTGAGTAAAATTCTAGCTGGAAAAAAAAAAAAAATTTCCCAAACCCAGGAAGTAGAACTGTGAAACTGATTTAACATTTACAAGGAAACATTTTTGCCAGGCCATATGTACTCATTCCTTGACAAGGCTACTGAGGTGGTTTCCCTGTTTTTATACTTGTTCTGCTATAGTCTGTGTTCAACACAGCAGCTAACACAGTCCTTTTAAGGCCTAAATCAGACCACATCCCTTCTTTGCCGACAACCTTCAAGGGCTTCCCAACTCCGTGCAAATGTTAAGTCTTCCCATGGTCTCTAAGCTCCCCCTCCACCCTCTACCCTCTGTGGTCTCATCCTTACCACTCCTCTCCCTGCCCACTCTGCTTCAGCTCACTGGCCTCCTTGCCAGGCACGCTCCTGCTTTGTAGTTCCATATTCCTGGAACACTCTGCTCCCACGTACTGTATACGCATGGCTTGCTCATTCACTTCCTTCAGGTTTCTGCTCTAATGTTACCTTTTTAAGAGAAGCCTTCCCTAACCACCCAGTATGAAATAGCAATACCCTCCTGCCCAGAGACTCCCTTTCCCTTTCCCCCTTCTTCGATGCTCTTCTAAACATTTAGTATCATCAACACACTATATTTCTACATACAAATCTGTTAATTCTTGGTCCTCCTCTCTTAAAGGGAAGTTCCATGAATGCACATTTGATTTGTTTTGTTCACTACTATATTTAGAATGGTGTTTAGTACATAGAAGAAACAATATTTGTTGAACAAATGGTGAATGAATGATGTCTCTACTAAATAGAGGGGCTAACATGCTCACCCACAAAAGCATGAATTTGACCTGAGAAGGAGCTGCCTCTTTTCCCATTTAATGGAATACACTTCAGAATGAATGCGTTTCTTTCTTTCTTTTTTTTTTTTTTAGAGATAGGATCTTGCTGTCACCCAGGAGTGCAGTGGTATGTTCACAGCTCACTACAGCCTCAGACTCCCTGGGCTCAAGCAATCCTCCTGCCTCACCCTCCTGAGTAGCTAGGACTACAGGTGCATACCACCACATCCAGCTAATTTTTAAATTTTTTTTGTAGAGATGGGGATATCGCTGTGATGCCCAGGCTGTTCTCAAATTCCTGGCTTCAAGCAATCCTCTTGCCTCAGACTTCCAAATTGTTGGGATTACTGGTGTGAACCACACCGCGCCTGATCCTCCCACCTCAGCCTCCCAAGTAGCTGGGCCTATAGGCATGCAATATCATACTCATCTAATTTTTAATTTTTTTTTTTTTTAGAGATGGGGTCTCACTATGTTGCCCAGGCTGGTCTTGAACTTCTGGTCTCAAGCAATCCTCCTACCTTGGCCTCCTAAAGTGTTGAGATTACAGGTATGAGGCACCACACCTGCCCCACAGTCATTTAAAAATATTCCTTCAGCAAATATTTACTCATGTCTTACGAAGTGCCAGAGATGGCACTTACTAGATGCTGTGGAGAGACACATGAGCAAGACCCTGTCTCTGGCCTTCGGGAACATGCAGACCAAGGAGCTGTTGATAAATTCTTTGACCAAAAATACTGCTCATGAGATTTCAGGATAACAATGTTGCTTATGTATATTCTTTTTTTTGAGACAGAGTCTGGCTTCGTTGCCCCGGTTAGGGAGCCGTGGCATCAGGCTAGCTCACAGTAACCTCAAACTCCTGGGCTCAAGCGATCCTTCTGCCTCAGCCTCCCGAGTAGCTGGGACTACAGGCATGCGCCACCATGCCCGGCTAATTTTTCTATATATATATTTTTAGTTGTTTTTAGTAGAGATGGGGTCTCGCTCTTGCTCAGGCTGGTCTTGAACTCCTGACCTTGAGTGATCCACCCACCTCGGCCTCCCAGAGTGCTAGGATTACAGGCGTGAGCCACTGCGCCCGGCCTAAAATGTAAAGGTTCTTACTCAAGTATATTCAATGCTTATTAGTACTGGCCCCCAAAATTTGACATGGGTCAAGTACAGCTGGTCTCTAATAAGTCCCAGGGTCAGGCTATAAGAAATGGTTTAACTCACACACAATAATTTCTCTCCAATTTGTCTCTTTTTTCAGCTAATTTGGGGATACTGCAGTCTTTCACATTACTGTAAGTGTGGAATCAAACAAAAATCAAAAGCTGTATGGCTTCAGAATAGCACCAGTATGTTCTCTTCCATTTTCTTTTACACACTGCAGCTACTTATCAACTATACTACTGGATCTAGAGAAAACCCTAAGATTCTACTCTGGTTATTTTAAAGTGAGGATGGGTTTAAATTTCAGAGTAAAGGGAAAAGGGACTTACTCTCATTGGCTGTTTCTATATTTCATAAACACAAACATATAACATAAGTGGGCATTTGGACACATACATGCCTAAAGGCCAAACAAGGAATGACTAGGACAGAAAAAAACCAGTATATTATATATTCATGTAAAAATACACTCAACTTTTCCCCCATTAAGAAATATGAATAAAATATAAACTTGTATTATCTAAACCTAAAACCATAGGTTATATGATTTAAGTTGCGGTAATCATTTTTAAAATACTTCTTTCTGTAACACCTAAGAAATCTTGATTAGTTCTAGAGCCTTAATTATTTAAGCCTCAGAGTTCTTGGACAACCAACCCAGGTTGTCTCTTACGATAATATTTTTCCTCAAAAGGACATTTCTATCAGGTCAATAACTATAACTCTGTACTTACCAATGTCTAAAATTCTCTTTTGTAGAGCTCCAATGAAAAGAAATGGTTCATCGTTACATGACTGAATAAGCGTGCCAACCAATTCAGAGTTTGTTGCCAAGACACAGGCATTTTCTTCATTGAGGTTGACCCCTGCCATGGAAGTCACATCATTGATGTCATCTTCCTCTCTAATGGAAAAAAAAGTTGTAGTTTTTTGGTGGGGTGTGTATAGTGTGTGTATATGAATGACTGGTTTCAGAGAGGAAAAGAATCATAGATCTCTCTTCATAGCTAATGACATTACTTAATTTATCCAACCAAGAAGAGAATTGAAGAATGGCTATCTTTCCCTGTAAGTCTTTAAAATTAATTGGTGTCCCTAACCACTAGTGTACATCTAATATCAGAAAGATGAATCAGAAGCAACTTTGTCTGTGACTGTACGTCTTTCCCTCTCTCAATCTGGTAAATGAGATATACCTAGAGGTATCTGGAGTTATACTAATTCATTTACAAATCCTCTACAATGAAAGACAAAGAAATGAAAATAGATATCTTTGTTTTCATCCAAGCCCCTCAGATTTCCCAGTGCACCCCACCATTCCACTGAAGGCCAGCAGAAACTCCCTGGTCCTGAAAGGTCATTACTCACATAAAGTCTCTTTAGAAGAAGCTTGCTCAACTAGCTGTTCTGAAACCAAACCATTAAAACTAGTTTTGCTTTTCTGCTTCAGACTTTTGGTGTACTCCATCTGTGCCAATTGAACTCATTAAATTACATCTTTAAGCAATTGGCTGCAAAAGGCTTATAGATAAAATGTAAAATTACACACACACACACACACACACACACACTTACACAATATTGCATAAAGAAAATACATATAAAATACAAACTACATTTGGGCTCCTTGCTTTGCACCAGCAAAATCACACAGTTGTTTTTATCTGACAGAACTGCTACATGGCCACAGCACTAAGATGAGCAAACAAGAGTTGTCCAGAAAGTATCCAGCCATTCTTATTATAACAAGAATGGTTAAACGGCTAGATACTTTCCAGACGGCCCTCACATATATTTAAGCATAGAGAAGAGACAGAAGAAATATAAAATTTCCTCACATCATCCTTACCACCTTACATAATAACAAGCACTTTACTGGTTATAATTCATATAACAATGCAAAATATAATTCACACAAATAGGATTATATAAAAAAAAACTTGTTGTTTCTCTTCATTGCATGGGCCAAATGGTATATCATGAGGTCTCATGTCAGTAGATCTAAATTACAAACCTCCCTGTGGTAATGCAGTGTGTAGAGGGAAGGAAAATAAATTATAATTGTCAAACACTCAAGAAATTCAGGCCTCTAGTGCTTAACTTTTAAAAACAATACGTTAGGGGATGAGGGAGAAAGAGCCCATACTCAAGCACATATAAAGAGATGCAAGCTAAATGAAAATGCTAGATGCAGCAATTGAACGTAAAGAGAAAGCACAACGGTGGTCTTATCATCCGAACAAAAGCTCTACATTAAAAGGTATGTTGCCTTTTCATTAAATGGTGTGGAAGGTGAAGGAGGAGGCTCCTGCCCCTCCCAAAGCCGAAGCCAAAGCAAAGGCTTTGACGGACAACAAGGTAGTGCTTAAGGCATCCACAGCCACATGCAAAAAAAGATCCATATATCAAGTAACTTCCAGTGACCGAAAATGCGGCGGCTCCAGAGGCAGCCCAATATCCTTGCAAGAGCACCCCCAGGAGAAACAAGCTTGACTACTATGCCATCATCAAGTTCCCCCGGCCACTGAGTCTGCCATAAAGAAGAAGGAAGACAACACACTTGTGTTCATTGTGGATGTCAAAGCCAACAAGCACCGGATTGAATAGGCTGTGAAGCAGCTCTATGACATTGATGTGGCCAAGGTCAACACCCTGATCAGGCCTGATGGAGAGAAGGCATATGTTTGACTCACTCCTGATTATAACGCTTTGTATGTTGCCAACAAAACTGGGATCATGTAAACCAAGTACAGTTGGCCAATTCTAAGTATGTATCTTTGCACCGTTAAAAAAAAAAATAGTATGTCTCTATAATAGGGAAAAGAAAAAAGTAATCTCAGGCTGGCACGGTGGCTCCTGCCTGAAATCCTAACACTCTGGAAGGCCAAGCAGAGGATCACTTGAGGTCAGGAGTTCAAGAGCAGCCTGAGCAAGAGCAGACCCTGTCTCTACAAAAAATAGAAAACTTAGCAGGGTGTGGTGGCTCTAGCCTGTAGTCCCTGCTACCTGGGAGGCCGAGGCAGGAGGACTGCTTTAAGCCCAGGAGTTTGAGGTTGTAGTGAGCTAAGATGACACCACTGTACTCTAGCCACAGTGACAAAGCAAGACTCTGTCTCAGGAAAAAGAAAAAAAGTAATTTCTCAAACCACCAAATGAAATATGCAGTTCAAAGAAAATGGTTAGAATCCAAATGTCACAAAGGTATTGTCAGAAATACGGGATGCTGAACATGGCTCTGAGAATCACCGTGCGCCATATGTAAATAAGTTAGTACATCTAGATTTAAATATTAAACATCTAAAGTGTAAGAATGGTAGAGACCATATTCCTAAAGATGGACCAAAATCTGAATAAAAAAATATTTTAAAGGGCCTGAGTAAATACTATTTTTAAAAGACCAAGTAAACATCAGTGAAAAGTTAGTTCACTGCAAAACAGAATCTTAACCAGTTATCTAACATCTTTGGGACTCAGTTTCCTCCTCCAAAAAAAAAAAAAAATGAATAACTCAGATGTTTTCTAAGGTCCCTCTCAGCCACTTAAAAGAATGAGGCAGCTCTCTTTGGACTGACTGAAAATGAAGAGACTGCACCTTGAGTACATATAAGCTTATGTGGACATAATATATCTTTGGAAAGATACATGAGAAATTGTCCTCTGGAGAGGGAAACAGGAAAGCAGGGATAGGAAGAAAACTTACTTTATACCTTATTATACCGCTTTCTAACTTTTGAATGCTGTACTGTATACATGGATTACCTAATCAAAATGATTAGTGGTATCAAAAATAACATAAACATTTAGGGAAAGAAAACTAAAGATGAGATAGAAAAAATGAAGTTTAAACATATAACTTCATCCTTCCCTTAAAATCAAACCAGAGTTATTAAAGGTAATGCCACATGGCCTTTATACAATATACATACAACATTAAGTGCCTATAATCTCAGATGTGTGCCAGGTACACATGTCCCTGTAATCTGCACCTTGCTTCTATAGCAGGGGTCCTATACAGCCCTGTTAACATCTCACACACAGGCTGCAGGGACCAGTACCAAGCTAACTTACTATCAGTACCAGCATAGTACTAGAATCGAACAGAATCCAGTCAATGAGGGGCTAGTCCCATGTCTTTTAATAGAATCATGTAGCCTTTCCCTATAAATAAGCAGAGAACTAAATGCCCAGTAAGATCGGTTCTTGCCTGCCATCCCTCCTTCTATCTGGCCCCAAGCTGAATACTCTGGTACAGCTGCCAGTTACCATGGTTACAGATGGCAGCAGGAGTAGAGGAGCATCCTATTCAGGGAAGAGGAAAAAGTACCACAATGAACAGCACCCACACCATTTAAAACTTCCTCTAAGAAAGGAAGTTAACTGAAGGAAAGAAAAGACAACACAGTGTTTTAGCAGTATTATCAGTAAGGGTAAGATAGGCCAGGAGAGTAACAAAAACTTTGAATTGAGGGACATTTGTGATTATGGTTTGGTTTTAATTTTAAAGGAGACAAAAGCAAGAGTCACTGAACCCATTCTTCAAGTTTTCTGGTTTGATGCAGTGTCTCCTGATGAAGGTGTTGTGAAAGGCAATCTGTTTTGTTTTAAAAGATATTCAGAAAAACTAACTGAAGACGACTTCAGTACAAAAAACCTTCCAACTCAAGATTCTATGGGGTGTAGTAGAGTACTATGCCAAAATTACAAAAAATATCACTCATTTATCGGAAATGCCTTACATTCTGGCTTCTGAAACTGATCTAATTCTTTATCTTTTGATAAAGCTGACGGTTGCCATGCCTGCCTTCTTAAATATCTTCCACCCTCAACACCTATAACAGCACTAGATTAATTCTTCTAAAGTAGAGTAAATCACATTACTCTCCTGTTCAAACACCTTTCATGTGTCCCTGAACTCAACCTGTCAATGCTATTTTTAAATCATTTATCCACTTGCTCCATCTTTTCAATTTCTGAGAATACATGTTTGTCTCTGTTATGGTAGATCTTATTGTCTTCTTTCTTAATAGTCAATATGTTTGTCTTAAACTCCAACTAATTTTTATTGATCATATTAATCATCTTCATTCATCACCTATCATGCCCAACAGAGTAGTGTGTAAATCATATTTAAATATTTTAAAAATTTCTATGCACTCAGAACAGCTGTTTATCTATTACAACATATTGAGAAGCAGAAAAATGGGTAAAAATGAAAGTTCTGAATCAAACTGCCTATCTTTGAACCCTGACTCTACCGCTCATTATCTATGTGAAATAAAGCAATTAACCACTCTAAAACTACTTCAGTAAAATTGGGACAATAATAGTCCCTACCTTTAGAATGAAGATTAAACGAATTCATAACATAGAAAAGGGAAATATCTTAATATATAAAGGGCTCCTATAAATAACTAAGGAAAAGACTAATGATCCAATGGAAAAATGGACAAATCCTATGAATCTTCAGTTAACAAGAAAAAAAGACTCAGATGTTCTACTCAACTCATAACAGAATAATCTTTCACCTGTTAGATTAGCAACCATTTTTTTTAAGTTCACCAGAACACATGGAAATATGTTATCTTAAGCTTTATTGCTGTAAGTATAACCTGTTAATACAACTTTCATGCAGGGCTATTTGGTGTTATCTGACAATTTAAAATGATGAAATCACTCTTTCTAAAAATTATGTGAAATGATAGTCACTGCAGCTTTGTTTTCCTAGTACAAAACAATAGAAACAACCTAAAATGTATTATCACATTGACTGCCATAATACTAGAAACAAAAAATTTTCCTTGGGGCCATGGGGTTTTATTACAAAAATAGAATGAAAACTTTGAAAACAAAATGATCCTTTCTAATTTGATGAAAAATTTGTTGTTTTTTATGGTTTTCTGTACCCCATAGGTATGGTGACTAAGGTAAAGAGATATGTGTGTAACATATGCTTCACCAGGCCCAAGGCTCAAAACTAGCATGAGTTAAAAAAAAAAAAAAAAAAAAAAAAAAAAATAGCATGAGTATATAGGAAG